>JAUMHM010000003.1:1399803-1410635 GCA_032362435.1 Melikaiella ostensackeni | reverse complement strand
GCGAAGAAAGCGATGACGAGGCTGAAGAGGAATAAGGCAATAGGAGAACATGGTATGGAGAGTAAGGCTTTCAGATTTGGAGAGGAGGGGGTGAGAAAGAAAATGTGGCGGGTTTGTAACAGGGTTGGGAGAGAAAAAGGGTAGTCTGAGGAATGGAGGACACCTTTGGTTGTTCCTTTAGTCAAGAAATGAGATGACAAAAGGATAGCAGAGTATGGGGGAATTACGCTCATATTGGTGGGTTATATTTCTCATGGGGGAATTCACTCATATTTAATCTTTTTTTTTTGAAATATAAACAAGCTCAAATAATCACCCACACAAAATTGTACCTGAAATTTCAGAAATCGGATTGAGTTTTTCATAAGTTTCACTTTTAAGAGTGAAATGATTGTATGAAATGAGTAGAATTGTATTACATATATTGAATTGGAGGCTTCCAATATTGTGCAATTCGAAGTTCAAGCTTTTCAAACGTTTAAAATTAATCATAATTTTAATTTTATACTATAATTAAGATAATTGAATTCGACCGACTTAGCATAAACCATTATAGTATTTAGATTTCTATTTAATAATTTGAAATTGCAGAAATAGTTTCTATTCAAAGTCATTCAATATCTTCTGTTTTATATTTAAAAAATAGTTGAACTATTTGTAGAAGTTTTCATTCGCTTGAAACCTGACACAGTCAAATCTTATTTAATTTCGAAGATTTTTTATCGAAAGTAAATTAATTTAAAAGAAAGGTAGTTATAATTACTGATAAATTATGAAATTGTTTGATTTTGAAAGTTCCAATTTCAAAATTTTCCAATTAGATTAGTTAAATTCTTTAGCAGCTAACGGCTGAATACATAGTTTTCCAATAAAGAGTATAATTAATATTCAGTATTCTGCAAGGAAACACCCAATCAGTAGAATCATAATTGTAATGTTACAAACGAATCATCAGATCTAGTGACCTGATTATGAATGTTATTTGGTGATGGAACATTTTCAAGTAAAATTTATTCAATTTCAAACGGTTGAGAATCAAAATTGATTAATCATCTTTCAATTTGGTACATGCCAACGAAACAAATTGAATTGAGCCATTAGAAACGTTAAATTAAGTTAAACATCCCACACGATTCCGTTAAAATGACTTCAACCCAGAGTACGAACAAGAAAAATGTTTTTCTGGATTCTTCTCGTCAGATCCCTTTTTGAAAAAAGAAATCCATTCTCAATTTCAAAAAATCTTAATACCCAGTTTTTCTCGAAAAATAAGCGAGATGTGAAAAAGAGTTACGAGAGCAAAATTGTTCCTTGGCGAAACTGATACGAAAAGAGTCCCTTGATAATTTTTAATATGATTTCAGTTTTTAAAAAAACTTGATTTTCGATTTCATCAAAAATTGATTTTTTTCTCATTTCTGGTCCTTGATATAATTATTTCAAGTAGAAAAGCTAAACACTTACTCATACGCACATGATTCTCGACACAAATTGTTTTATCATGAGCTGAAAACATTCTTAAAATAAAAGAATATCATCAGAGAATTCGAGTAACACTATCTGCCTGTTCTAATTTTAATTTTTATATAAAACAGTGGGAATAAAATTTTCACCCCCAAGATAAAAAAATCAATTTTGCAAGAAAAGGAAGTCAAAATGCAAATTATTAAGGGGGTAATTTCTTAGAAATTCTTCCAAGGAACAATTTTGAAATTTCAACTTTTATTCTTATCTCGCTTCGTTCTCGAGAAAAACTGGGTAATTATATTTTTTGAAATTAAAGATGTTTTTTTTTTTCAAAAACGGCTCCGGTCAAGATTTTTTTTTACATTGAAAAATATTTATAAGACATCCTAGACACAAAATCCAGAGAAATATTCTTAGTGTTCACACTTTTGGGTTGAAGTCATTTCACTGGAACCGTGCGCAGTAATCGTGACGCCAATTTTCTTGCGTTTTATCTAATTTTAATTAATTGAAATTTTATTTGACACTATAGAATGCTAAAAGGAAATGGCCCTTATCATTGGATGAAGGGCTTTGGGGCATTAGGGCGTGAGTTCCAGAAACCGAATTTTTCACATTTTGTCTCAGAAAGAGTTGCATAACTTTTCTACTTTTGAATGAAAAACAACAACATAAAATCATTTTCGAGCTATTACTTAGCTCTATTGAATCGTGGAAGAAACGATTAAAAAAATGCCACCATTTGTGAGAAAACCCTTGCTGAAGGAATAGTGCGTCTCAAAAAGCGGCGATCTCGACTCAGAAGGATTTGCATAACATTTTTATTTTTCCATTAAAAAAAATACTCTTAAGCAATTTTTTCTCCTAACCATATTTTGATTGAATTGTACAAAATTATCTAAATTCAAGAAAATGAATTCAGAATGAACAAAAAATTTAATTCTCCTTTAGCGTCCAAGATTCAAATTTAATTTCATTTAAATTGGTCGTTGAATTCTTGGCTTCGGTGAAATACATTTATAAGTACTATAGGAATCTTTAAACTGCAAAAATATGTAGTTTTTGTGTATTTCGGAATTCAGGACATTTTTCTGTCACACAGTATAAATTTTTTTAATTTTTTCATCATGGAGAATATTCTCCTTATATTTTTGAAAATTGGTGTGAATATTATTCAGGAAGAAGTATGTTTAGGGGCCAGCTTAGCCTTAGATGTGTATTTTATTTTGAATCGAAAATTAAGAAAATTTATTTTTGGACCTGAAACTGCCCAGCGGCACCTCTAAAAAACTTTTCAAAATTCTTTAAGAGTATTGTCGGATTGAATGCGTACTGAAAAAATTGGTGAACAATATTTTGAGCATGTGGATGGCAATAGGACATTACTCCTATGCAACTATAAACTTTTTTCAACGGTAATAAATTTCCTAACATGTGATATTTTCGAAATTTTTTAAATTCCGATAGTACAAGAATTGGTTTGTCAGGCGTGTTAGAATTTTATCGTTCATTACATTGACTCATTTAGAATATCAGTTGACAAAAGTAGCAGGATGTCTGGAATTTTTCAATTTTCATAGGTATTAAATGCAAAAATATTCGTAAGGTCCTTCTAATCAAAATCAGACATGTTACACATTGGGAACAGCTTTTGGGGCGTGTTAGAAATTCACCTATTATTGAATTGACCTAAGGGCCCTTGGCACGGGAAAGTGAGGTTCATCAAGTTGATTTTTTCAAGGTCCTACGAATAAATAAACAAATACCCGCAAAATGCTGGGTCCAAATGGAATCGCGAATAAAGAATTATCAGCAAAAATCAACTTCGGAAAGTGATTCTATCCGAGGCACATGGACATACATTGAATCTTGATCGATTGATTGATTGATTCTTACGGATTGAATCTTAGAAAATAGATGGGAGTTTTTTCGTTACAGCTGAACCTTGCCTTTTGTCTTCCCTGATCGAAAATGTGACCAAAAAACTTTTTGAATTCAAATTTTAATCATGCGACTAGAAGTGATGCATTATTTTCAGAAATACAGAAGTAGTTATAATGATTCGTAACTTTACCGACATTTGGCCTCTTTTAAGAAATGGCTAGAGTTTGTCGTCAAATTGGGACCTTGCCTGTTGTATTCCTGGATGGAAAAACTACCCGAAAGATTTTTGAAACATAAATTTCAGCCATGCTACCGGAAGTGATCCATCACATTCTCAATAATTGATAAATTTTCTGACTTTTGGCCTGTTCCAAAAAGAATAAGTGTTTGTTGTCAAAATGAGACATTGTCTGTTGTATTTCTTGATCGAAAAACCACCCAAAAAACGTTGATGGCATACATGCTCATTATGCGACTGAAGTAAAGGATTATTTCCTGTAATTTCATTTGAATTGATGTTATAAAAGTTTTTTCGATAGTTTTTCGATCGGGACAGACAACAGATAAGGTTTCGCTTTGACGATAAAGTCCTATCTATTTTCAAAAAATGCTAGATACTCGGAATATCTAAAAATGAAATAGCACTTTTGTGATACAGGTGTAATAAAAAATATCATGTGCGATACAGGGGAGAGGTTAATTCATTTGTGTAAATTGGTCTTCTCTTTCCCTTGTTGCACAATATTTGGCAGGTACTTGTGCTAATAAATTTTGTTGAAATCAAATCTTTGTTGTAAACCCAAATTTTACTGTAAGAACAAAATAATTTGATTACAAGAACGTGAAAACTTCGTGAGCTTAACCTACCGTATGTACAATTTGGTACAAGATATTGGGATTATGGGTATTCATAGAAAAGCTACAAAACATACTTTTCAGAATTATGTAAATTGAACATTACTACTCGTATGATCATTTGTAATGTTTAAAGCAATTTTCATTCAAATTTTGATAATTAATTCTTATTTCATGAAAAACTATTATTCAATTATCACGAACATATCTAATGTCATTTTTCAGAAGCCAGTATCCGTGCTTCGTATTTGAATCGGGGGAATCGTTAAACAAGTGAAGGTAATACGTTTTAAAAACTACTTTACAACACTAACTTGTTTCAAAACTATTGATCGAAAACATTTATCTACAATAATTTTTCGTTCAGTTTTGTACAGGGAATTTGTATATACATATAAAGTCTATGTAAGGAAAATATGATAAAGTCACGATCACCCAGTATATGAACTAAAAGTAATTAAACGTATCAACTGACGTCAATCGTCTAACACAAATACACCTTGGTGTGACTAAGATTCAGAGAAATAGAAATTTCATTCTCTAAAATTGAATATTCCGTATGAAATACTTTGTATTATTACCTTCATCAATGACGAATAACACTCGTTTGAAATCACGTAATATCTGTTTATTCTCTTTCACGCATCTTAAACGTGAAAGAAGACAAACAATTACATATCTTACTATATAAATTGTCAGGTATGAAAATGGAAATTTTCATACCATCATCCTTGAATTGTATCCGACGAAAACTTTTAATATTTAATCAATAAATTTCAAATTCATCCTAAAAAGCTGAACGACTAGCCAATACCTCCTTTCAGTCATCGGAACAGAATGAGTTTGCCCTAAACATTCTCCTACACAATTAGCTATAGAATACGAATAAAAATTACTTTTAGAATTTCACCCCCAAAAGTCTGTTTTATAGGATCCTAAAAACCCCCATAAGTGAAAAATTTGGTTTTGCGAGATTTTGGCGCTAATTCTCATTTTCTTGCGTATTAATTTAGTACAAATTGTATCTTATATATGAAATATTACTTTATACTGATAACTGGATGTTTAAATAAATTTTTAACCAATTTATTATTGCTTAGAACAATATCCTCTTTGAATAGAATTAGAAAGTCGCGGTTTTTCCGAATTTTTTCACTTTTCAGTAGAAACGAAGCAATAATCAATTAAAGTTAACAGAAATATATTATTTATAACAATTCTCTTGAAATCCCTTCAATATTTATTGGAAACTTTAAAATCCTTTATCAATCTGTAAAATCTTTTGAAATCTTACAAAATTCCTTTAAATCCCGTCAAATCTTCGAAATCTAATTAAAATCTCATGACATCCTTCAAAATTCGTGAAAATACTCCGGTATCTCTTAAAATCTTTGAAAATCCCTTGAAATCCCTTGACGTCTTTCGGAATACTTTAAAATCACTTAAAATCCCTTGAAAACCCTAAAAAACCTTTGTAATCCACGAAAATAGATGGAGGAAAGGACTTATGAGTTGGTGTGGATGGAGAGAGATTTAAATGCCTGAACCGGATAGTTGGATGGGGAGGTGTGGGGTGAAGGAAGCGATATATTTAGGAGAAATTCAAAAACCCAGATGGTACAACTGTTTTGAGCCTGTTTGGAGAGGAGCGGTGGTTTGTATGCAATGGAAATATGAAGGGCAATGAGGTAGGGAACGGGAGCTTTATAGGAAAAGGAGAGAGAGCGATAGATTACATATTGGCAGAGGAATGAATAACGAAGAAAATAGATAAAGTGGAAGTAGATAAGAAAACAGGCTCCGAGCACTTTCCGATGATGGCTCCACTGAAATGTTCAGGATGAAAGCGGCATAATGGGAAGAAGGAAGCGACGATAGAAAGGAAAGTAAGAATAGATATATGGTGGTTTCAAATAAGTTCTGGTGTGTAAGCAATAGTCTAATCTATTTTAGAGAAAATTTATCAACAAGAACAATGTTTTTTCTTTCAAATAGCCATCAAAATTCAAATATTCGTAATTTCGTGAAAAAGTTTTTGTTTTGTAATGATCGCTTCAAGTCATCACACGCTTAGGATGGGGGGGGGGGGGTGGCCTGCTGGATGTGACGTCCGTTTTAAAGTTACATGCACTCACTATAGGAAACGCGCAACATGGGGGGTTGGGGGGTAAAATAATCAAAAAAGCGCGTGACGTAATATTTGAACGACTAATAATCGGGAAAATTTAAGTCGCCTAATTAACTCTAAATAACATCATATCTTGGCTGCAAAACCATAAGGTTCTATCTTGAATTTTTTATGTACCTTGATTTTCACTAACTCTTAATCTGAAGTAATAGGGAACACACAAAAAATCAAATGACATCGAAAATTCATGATATAACCCCATGGTTCTAGGATCGCGACATTTCAATGTAATAGCATGTGACAGGTAGAAAAGGGATGTTTTATACTACGTCAAGTCAAGGTTGAAATTATAATGTTGTCAAGAAAGACATTTTTACTCTAAATTGTTTCCGTTGAGTCTAAAATCTGTCAACGTTTATCAATAACGCAACTAATTTTGTCGAATGAATATCCGCTTTTCAAATCGCTTTACCATATGTTCAATTGAAATGTAGTCTTAGTATAATTCATTAAAAAAAACGAGAGTTCAAGATGAAAAAAGAAAGAAAAACAGAAAGAGGAAATAGGAAGAGGGTTTCAACCGTAACGTGACATCAGTTAGGGATAGAAGAGATTTGCCTTGCGTGACTGAGTGGTAGAATACAAAAAAAAACGTGACATAATTTATGGACGACGCCTAAGAACCGAATGTTTGAAAATAAACATTTCGGCTACTTGCATAACTTATTACACTATTAATTCATGTACATATTATGTGATTAAGACACTTAGTAATATCCAGTTCATCATCAACTTGCGACATTTGTCATCAGACCTTGGGATATGTCGACGTTATATAACATAGATTTGAGGATTAAGAAATACTAAGTAGTTGGATCTGTATGTCAGTAATTCTCTACGTTACAAAAATGAAGATTTCCGTCAGCGCTCAATTCCTGGCAATAGTGCTCGTCCTCAGTTCCATTCGTAAGTGTAATTTTTAGTCAAATTTCACTAACTGAATTAGTAAGAAAATTGTAGGTGATTCAAACCACGTCAAGTGGGCCCCGAAACTACCGCCAAATCATCGATTTTGGAAATAAATACTTCATTCGATAAAGGGCATGAGGTGTACTTTGCGGTATAAATATTTCTTCGATATTCCTCTTTTTGTTAATGTTATTAAAAATCAAAGTTTTGTGCACAATATAATTGTAAAATTTTTTTCTAATAAACTACTCTAGATAATTCAATGAAATTCAGCATACATATACAAAAATGTTTCTACTATTCAATCGTTATTTATTTATGGTATATTCGTTTAAACAATAGTGTTTTTCATAAATTTATAATGTACAACTGAAATTTTTTTGCGTTTTTCACGCTCAAAATGAATAAAAATTTGTGTCAAATCACGCGGGAAACGTCAACCTTCAATAATCTGTAAAAAAAAGTTTCTTCATTCATTCCATTACGGAAATATCGAATTTGTTGTTAGGCAGTGCGCTCTCTCGACGCGCGGCGTGGTTCGCCGCTGCCCGCGAGAACTCGCTGGTCACGCGAACTGGAGCAGCGAAAGCGTTCAAACTTGCATGAACATGATTTGTCACAGCTTAGCATTCGTTGCGAATTCTATTGTCAGTCTTGTGGCAACATGAATGTGAGTATATGGAAACATCAATGAAACGTCAAAAACATATGTTCTCACAAATTTATGGCTGAATTTTTGATGTTTTTCAGCTAATGATTCCAAAGTCGCTCAAAAAACAGAAGACGTGAATGAATTGCCAAGTACAACTGCAACATCGAATGCACCGAGAAAAAGTATTTATTCCACCCTTTTCATCAATTGCAAAAATTATTGTTCACCATAATATTAGTGATCAGAAAAAAATATTTTCTAATGATGATCAGAATAAAAATAATAATCGGAAATAAAAATCAGCTTTTTCCACAAACTGAACGAAATCAAAAATGTAAGCATTTTGTTGCTGCACTGTAAAAATTTCGTTTAATCAAACAAAGTTTTCCAATTTCATATTTATCACTTGAATAAATTTTTTTCTCGTCCTATTTAATTTTATTAATATTCAATAATCAAAATATTATCGAAATCTGATGATTCTTTCGAAGTTTTTGACTGTTTACATTTGATAAATTGCAGTCTTATGTGAAGAATACAAAAAACTTTTTTCACTACATTCTGTTACTTTGGGAGCAGAAAGTATTATTCAGCATAAAAATGATAAAGTGGAAAACGAAAGTACTAAAAATAAATTGAAAGTTAATCGAGCCACTTCTGCTCAAGAGAAGTTGAAACAATTAATCGAAACATTGCGCCCAGGCATTGAAAATTTGTAAAACGTTATGGAAAAAGGTTTTACTACTCCTGAAGGTAAAATTCAATTGAAGAAACTAAAGAGTCTATTGACAATAAAGAAGAAAGCACTGAAAAGAAAAGAAGGTGATGCACAGCGAAATCAATTGAAAAAGCTGATGACAAAGAAAAACTTGAAAAAGCTCTCGAAAAACACCCGGAATTGAAGGAGGTTTTGAACATCACAAATGTCAAGGGTCGCCCCGGATTCGAAACTGAGTAGCCTGGTCTTTCGCAAGCGATCATCGACATCAGTACATCAGACAGTGCAGCAGATGCAAGGCGAAGAAATAAAAGTACGCTTCTAGATATTGGCTCCATAAATAGGAGAATATTTCAAGAAATACATGCATAAATACGTGAAAATCATTGTATGAAAATTGATGAATCTTTACTGCGGCATTGATTTTTTTTAGTCGTCCGAAGCTGTAAGACACTACATGAACTTACTGAAAATTTGAAAACACACGGTGAAGGCTTTCACATCAGTAGAAGTGCAACTTACTTACGTTTTATTCCAAAACGGTCAAGTTTTATTGAAGGAAAAAGGTACGTCAATACAGTTCTGTTATATTTTTGTCACAAGATGATAAAGCCAAAGTTCCACTGGATATCACCACCGTCAAGAAACAAGCTCCAATTCTGATGCATTCAGAATATAGAGTAACACTTTCGGATCATGATTGGGTTGTTGCTGCAAAACACAAGCTGACTCCATCAGTCGTTGCTGGGATTTGCATCATCCCGGACGATGGAAGTCAAACCGAATCTGTGACATATTCTGGGCCCACGTTCATCTCAATAAGGAGTGGAAAACACCGCTCTTCAATTGCTGACACCCATGGCGCTGATTTCGATCACTCAATGGAGATTCCAAATTTTGACATCAAAACGGAGAATTCTCAAGGCGAGGTGAAACCGGTTCTGATCATGATTGTCGACCGTGGTTCTAATGAAAATCTCAGATACCCACGAGATATTGCCACAGACATTGGACATTTCAAGAAATACAATTCTGATGGCGTATTAATTGCCACCAATGCACCTCAGAGAAGCGAATTCAATAAAGTAGAAAGACGAATGGCGCCTTTGAGCAACCTATTCAGTGGAATAATTTTGCCACATGATCATTTCGAATCGCATTTGGAATCTAGAAATCAGACGATTGACACAGAACTGGAAAGAAAAAATTTCGAGCATGCTGGAGAAGTTTTGGCTGAGGTCTGGAATGAGATGATAATTTATGGTCACCTAGTATGTGCAGAGTACGTTTCACCTGAAACGACGCGTTCAACTGTTTCTCCACCTGGAATCGCTGAATGGTACACGATGCGATATTTTGCAAGATGGATTTTCACCGATACCAATACCGATTTCAAGAGATGAATCTGGTAGATTGCATGTGCCACCGCCGGCCATAAATGCTCCAAAGTTTGCACCATTGCTACTTCAGCTTTCTGTGAAACTCACGCCAGAACAAAAAGTTGTTCTGAGGCTGCCCTACGATTTATATTGCCCAACTATTTCGGATGGGCTTGTCAAAAAAACATGTAAAACATGTGGCAGTTATTTTTTTTCAGCAGAGTCGTCGTCGGCTTATGTTAAAAATATCCACGGGAAAATGAAGAAAATTCAAAGACGTAAGGCAACGAAAATTTAAACAAGAAGAAAGGACGAAATTTTGTGCTTATTCAGAAGTACTACGCGCAACAGTGAAGATGTGGAATGGGAAAATGAAAGCGATGTCGAATATTCTGCATTCAGTGTTGATGATAAAAACGATCTTTCAGCGCTCCCAAAAATAACTTCAATTGACGATTGGCTTCGGAAACCATTCCTTGAACATCTCCATTAAACGTGTTCATATACTATGAAATAAGGAAAATGATATTAAACTTTTTTATGTAGTTTTTGACAAAAAGTTCTATGTTTGATTATAAGAATAAATTTTTCCTAAAAATGGCGAGGGCTTTAATCTCTCATAATTTCATAATGATGAAAGAAAAGTAAAAATAAGAAAAAAGAGGGGTGATCCCCAGCCAATCTTCTTGTTCAGATGATGCATGCGCCTGTTGGTCTTTTGATCTATCGTCGGCTTTACCCTTCGATTTGAATCGGCCAAAGCTCTCGCCGCATCATAAA
>JAUMHM010000003.1:1386228-1399703 GCA_032362435.1 Melikaiella ostensackeni | reverse complement strand
GATGCAGATTTCTTAAAGGATCTGAAAGAAATGGAAAGCTTCGGAAAGAAAGTTCTATCAGAAATTTCTAGCAGGGTCTTTAAAGCTTTTGGGAATATAAATTAATGTATTAAAATGTTATAAGAACAACACAAAAAACTTCTATTATTTGTTTTCTCATGCAAGAAATTTGTTAAAATCCCATAGCTGATTGGGATTTGTATATGGGATATTATATTCCATACATGGGATATCTTGGTTTTACTAAAGAAATTCGTTAAATAAGAAATAAAAGAATAAAATAATTAAAATTTTTATTTTATAAGAAGGGAGGCTAAAGATATTATCTCAGAAATTAAATACAATATTCATTTTTTGTTTTCTGCATAGCGGGATTCACCCTTATTGTAAAAATATTTCGTTTTTGTGGTGGAAGTTTTGAATAACTAGTTTTATTAAAGGAAAAATAAATTCTATGTAAAGTTTGCATTTTAAAATTAATAATAGTGTAAAGTTAGAATAGTTTTCAGGTTCTTAAGGTAAAATTCTTTATTATTTAACGTTAATTGAAATTTAATTGTTAATTTAAAAAAAACAATTAAAAGGAACTGTCTTAAGCTTTTGGGAATTTAAAATGATGTATTAAAAATGTAACAAAAGAAACTAACAGCAAAGTAACGCGTCACTTTTTTCAGTAACGGTAACGGTAACGCGTTACTTTTGACTGGTAACATGTCAAACACTGCCAAAATCCGCAATTTTTAAAAGTTTAAAAAATCCAATGAAATATTTCTAGGGACTTTATCTTTTAAGAAATCCCTAAGCCTTTCTGATCAAAAAACTCCAAGTTGAACGAACAAGTCATTCAGTTTCCAAAATCTGAATATTTAAAAAGTTTAAAAAATCTAAATTTCTCATTAAATGTACTAAAAATATCCAAATTAATCAATTTTATAAATGAAATTAATTATTTACAAATTAAATTTTTCCCCCTGCACATCTGATGACGGATAGGTGGCGCGATTTTCAAGCTGTTAAAGATGGCGGCGCGTGATTGATTTTTGTCCTTCGCAAACATTTTAGTCGTATTTTTCGGGTTTTATATTCACAGGTTTTCATTTTTAAAATTTCGATTTTGTAACTCTGAAAAGTTTCTCAAAAAGATTTCGTTTCTATTCAAGTGTGTAATCAATGATTAGATACAAATTAAAAGTGAATCGAACGGTCCTGTCAGAACTAAAGTTCCGAAATCATCACAACGGTTGAGATTGGAACATTACTCAATTATTTTTATTCAATTGGATTTTGATTGTTCGTGTCTGATCTGAAAAAAATGAGCGATAAAAAAGAACACAAGTGTGTTCTTTGCAGTTCGAAATTGGAATCCAAGGAAGCTCTTCAGGAACATTTCAGGTAATTTTTTTTACATATTTGGTATTTTGTTGGTTATGTAGGAGAATATTTATGAAAGCATGATTTACTTTACAAAATAGGGGCTTAGATTGATTTCTTTTCAAATTTTTGTTTGTGAAATAAAGAATCTTGTTGTTTATGAGGGTTAAACAATAATACGGGATCACGAGATTGTAATTTTTCTTTTTATCCTATTGGTAAACACTCTATTTTACCGATGGATTAAAGTCAGGGGAATTCAAATCTAGATCTTTACTGGGTTCTGAAATATTTCTTTAATTTTTCAATATTAGGGGAGAGTCGTGTAGTGCCGGACACTTAAGCTTTTTTATTAATAATCCAGCTGGTATCGATGGAAATAGCAATATAAAACGTTAATTAAAATGTTAGTGCTTTTACTAACATCTCTAAAGCAGATATTCAAAGAATAATCATATTAAATTGGAAAAAAAAGCATTTCACTGGAGAACCAAAAAAAGTTGTTCAAAAAGAGTGTCGGGTAGCCCCGGACACTGAAAAAATCGTGATATTTGGACATTTTATCGTAATATTGATCAACTGAAAATCTATTTTTAAAAATAAGATTTCAATATCTTACACACTAGAGCAACAACACTCACAGAAACTCATAAACCATTAGAGGTTACTGCGTTTACAAAAAAATGTTATTTATTAGTTCTTGACCGAAACAAATGAAATTTAACATGAAGAAATTTGTCCGGTACCCGACACGAAATGGTCAGGACTACCCGACTGTGATATGTTACAAAAAAATCTTCAATGAATAAGAAAATACTTGAAATTATTTTTTAAAAAAATTATAGGTCACATAGTTCAAGAGTAAGTTTATGTATCCCAATCAAAACCAATGTAATGTTTTTTGTAGTTTTTCAAATATTTGATAATAAGGTTGGTCCATATTTCACAAAATGCACTTGTTTTTTAGAGATGAAATATTTAGATCGGATTTTCTTTTAAGTTAATGAAAGATATGAGTCTATATTTTAAAAATTACGCTTTGGGACAATATTTAAAGATAATTATGTTGGTTTATCATCACAGAAAGTACAGTTTATTCAAAATCATGAGTGGCCGGGGCTACCCGATGTCCGGGATTACCCGACTCTCCCCTTATTATTAATAGAGAATTAATTAATATTTCATACAAGGAAAATATTAATCAAAGTTCATAATATTTTTTAATTCAAACGCTTAAAAATTTTCATCATTTGAGTAAGCTTTTAATGTCGAACTCTAAAATTTTGATGTAACAAATATTGAGTGCTCTTCAAATTAAATCTTTGAATTCCGAGCCCTTTTAAAAGTGTATTTAACAGAAATTGCCAAATTGTGCGCTTTTGTAATTAAACGGTTTCAAATTTTTAAGTGTTTTGCAAATCGAACGCGTGACACTTTTAATGTCGTAATATATTTATTTTTATAAATTGAGCTCTTTCAAGTTTAAATTCTTTAAATTACGACCGCTTCGAATTAAGCAATCAGAAAAATTCTGCGCGTTAGAAAATAGTTGATAGGTTTTCAAGTTGCACGCTTTTAATTTCGAAGTAAATAAAATTCATTTTTTAATTTAAAATTTAAAATTCCCAGTACCCTCAAATTTTTTAAATTTAAGTTAAGAGTGTTCACAAAATTTTATGCTGAAATTTTAGATCGCTTTCAATTTTTTATGATTGACGATAGTAACTGTATAAGAATTTTAATGATTTAAAATTTGAGATTTTGAACATTTTCACGTTATACAATTTCTTTTTTTTTAAAGTCAGATTTCATTTATAAACTCTTTTAAACTGTAATTAAAAATAATTCAGCCTTCTTCAAATTCAAAATTGTAATATTTTTTAAATGCAGCATTTTTCTTCAAATTTTAAAATGTTGAGTACTTTCCAAATAAATCGTTTAGAATCTCGAACTGTAAAATTTCTATTTTGTTGATGGTTATCGTTTTAGTTTTTAATAATTAAATATTAGATGTTTTTATTTTGCTAAGCTGGTTATTTTCAAATTTCTAATTGAAGTTGTTTCTCCTAATTTTGAAACTGTTATCTACAATAATAAAAAAAATATATTGCTCCTCTAATTTTTTGTCTCTGAATTTAATTTTGTGTAAAATTTGAATTAAATTTGTTTTTTTAGAAAACACGCCAACAAAGTAATTGATCACCGTGGAAGATCGACAACCGCAGAACAAAATGCAGATGCAAAATGCGATCTTTGTGGCAAAATGTTTGACACAGTTACAGCAACAATTAGGCACAGATACAAAATGCATCCAAACGCACCTGGAAAATTCTACTGTCCATTTTGTGGAATGCAATTTCCTCTTAAGGTATTTAAAAAATTGTACTCTACAAACTTAATTTAATTACAATTCATAACTGCGGATAAATCGACAAATTTAATGTATACGTAAATAAAAAAAATTGCAGAACCTGAGAGACACACATCTAAACTCTCATGAATCTGACGAAAATAACGAGGAGGAGCACAAAAACTGCGACGACTGTGATGTACTATTTTACAATGAGAAAGCTTTACAATATCATCATCGCTCAGTTCATAAAAGGTTTGGGTTAATGTAAAAAGTGATCAATTTATTTTAAAAAATGTTATTAACAAAAAAATAAGAATGTAAATACTTTAGAATAATATAGTTGTAATATCGGATTTTCAATTAAGAATTAAAAGAAATGTTCTTTTCCCATGAAAATTATCAATTTGACACACGTTAAATATTTTAGAATTACGTTATTATTTTTTTTATTCTGTCTTCTTTTCAAAAAAAGAGTAAAATTTCTGATTTGTATTTGATTCTTTACAGATTGATTAATTTATTCCAACCAGTGGCAACGCCTCCACCTAGTAATAAAATAAAGTTAAACTCGATGAATGATGCTTTGAGTGTTTATTATTGTCACTTGTGTGGTGCTGAGTATATGTTGAAGTTTAATTTGCAACAACACTTGGAGAAAAATCACACTCAGGTAACACTTGATATTCTAAAATGCAAATTATCTTGAAGCCATGTCGCCAATTATTTCATTTTACCACTTTTTTTAGAATGGATCTTTTTAAAATAATTTTGTATTAAAGTATAAAATATCTATATTTACAATTTTATGATTTTCAAAAAATAGAAATTTTATATACAGATATAATATTTACCCGTCAATAAATCTCAAAATATTAATATTTACGTTAATAATAGGAAGAACGAGAGGCCGTACCAGAAAACCTGATTAAATGTACAATGTGTGCTGCACTATTTTGTAGTAAAAAAGCATACGATATTCATAATACTTATCATCAACCGGATGATTTGTATGTAACATCAGAGGAGCAAAGATTACAAACTGTCTCAAAGGTTGATCAGGATTTTGATATACGAAGGGTGGAGCCGATTGCTGAGAAGTATCTTCCAAAATTAAAAGTATCCAAAGGATCTAAACGACCCATTGTAAAGTGGCCTAAGGTAAAATTCTTCAATTTTTTCAGTTTATTTTGGGACATCCCAACCAAAACATTTCATTAAATATATGCATTTTAAATTCAAGTCTTAAAAAATAACCGTTTAAAATTTGCTATACTCGAAAGTGAAGAAATTTAAATAGAAATGTTTCAAATTCAATCGCTTTAATAATCATGAGAATTTAAATTTAATAATTTATTCAAAGTACTGGGTTCATAGCCTGTTTCCTTTTTTACCTAATCCCCTTTTTCCCCATTTTCCCTTCTTTCCCTTTAAATTTGAAAACTCCTCTGAAACACGGAAAATCGAGAATTTCGGCCCAATTTTATCCTTTCACGCTTTTTTTTTTATTAAAGTTCGATTCATTTTTTTAAGAATCGTAAACAGAAATTCAAGACATTAAAAAACAAGACGCTTTCAGAGATTTATTTTGATGATATTTTCAGATATTTCCTAAACGATTTATTTACTAATTGTTTAGCTGACATTAAAAAATTTTTTTGAACATCTGAGAGCTTTTAACTGATAAAAACATATCAGAAAAAAATTTTTTAAGTTTAAGTTTTTAAAATGGCCGTGTCTAGCTTCACCGAAATTCGGTGACTGTAGACCAAATATCTTCGGTGTGCCTAGACACTTCGTTTTCAAATAGTGATTTTTGTGTTTTTCAAACTGTTTCTTTCTAGTTTATTCAGAGAAATACTATGAACAACTCAGGGTTCTCTAATGGAAAGAATACACTAAAAAAAATTGATGGGAATAAGGAATCAAAATCTATCTACTGCTAAAAAAAACATTAAAAAAAATTCAAACATGAGCATTTTTCATTTCTGTTGTTTATCTATTTTTCAATCTTAGATCTTCTTGAATTTTTTTCATGTATTTTTATCAGTAAAAAGTGCCGAAATTTTCAAAAGACTTTTCAAAGCTACCTAAAATATTTTTTAAACACAAAAATGATTAGAAAACTTGTTAAAGAGAAGACGTTACTGTTAGAGGGCACTTTCGTTTAATCGTTTTTTAATCCCCTTTTTTCCGAAAAAATCTCCTTTTTTATCTAAAATTGAACTACTGAGCCGCTGTGATCCCTAAAAATATCAAGACTCAAAACTGGACAAATTGAAATACAAAGAGGACAAAATGAAACAATTGACATATTGAGTATTCACAAGACTGTAAAATAATAAAAAAATCAAGTAGGAGATAGTAGGCCTCGGAATGTGTAAGACAAATTTCGACTTTTTGAAGTAAATTATTTCAAAATTGTGCTATTTGGAAGGAAGACCAGTATAAATTGCATCATTTCTCATTCTAGCGTTATAAATTGAACAATTTTAATTTAATGGCATTTGAAATTGATTAGTTGCCTTTTTTTAATACCCTGAATATATCAATTTATACTGTGACCTTAAATTTAAGAAATTATAAAGAAAGCAACCGACTCTTATTTATTGAATACATTTTGACGTGAAAAGTATTGTAGGAAATCTTTACTTGATTTCGGTAGGAGTTTGCAATTATTTCAATACCTAAAATGTATATAAGTCATAAATAAATTATTTTGAGTTTACTTGGAAAATTAAACAAATTTGACCTGGGACAACTTGGAGAAACCTGGAAATGGCGTCGAATTTGAATTCGTCCCATGAATCTCCATCCTCTTAAATCTTTTTAAATTTTTGAGTTTTAACTTTTATGGACTTTGATATGTTTTTGATTTTACTGTTTT
The DNA here is from genome assembly GCA_032362435.1 of Melikaiella ostensackeni. Classification (NCBI taxonomy): domain Eukaryota; kingdom Metazoa; phylum Arthropoda; class Insecta; order Hymenoptera; family Cynipidae; genus Melikaiella; species Melikaiella ostensackeni. The sequence goes on along the minus strand of JAUMHM010000003.1, from coordinate 1,393,095 downwards.
ATTTTTTGTTTTGTTTTCAGGCCCAAAAGTTGCAGAAAATGGCGAGAAAAGAACCAACCAATAAAGATTATCTTTCGTCTGATGAAGAACCGCTTGCAGATACGAGTGATTCCGACAGTGATATTCCCTTAAATAAAAGAGTTGTCAACTCTAGCTAACGGAGACTTGAGTGAAAAATCTTTATGGGAAATTAAAATTAGTAGAGCAGAAACTTGATAAATAACTAAGAACGCCAAAATGGAAAAGCAGGAAGAAAATCAGTAGGACTGAAAGTTGAAGTGTTATCATCAATCAATGATCTTTGTGTATAATTTGTATATCATTAAATCGTATAGATATCGTTATTGTAGATATGTGGGATCGACGTTTATAAACTTTTCTTAATATAATCTGTACGTTAACTCCTACTGGTAATTATTTTTCGCTAAATTTATACCATTCCCGATTTTTTGTTATCAAATCGTATTTTTATTTATCCTTAGGAATCGTATTTGGATATAATACATTCTATTTATTATTAAAGTCAGAGATTGAGAATATGAGTTGAGTTTACTTTATAACTTTAACAATGAGTGCAATTTCTGAGTGGAATGTTTATAATTTTGAGCGCGCTTTTATAAACTTCAGGACAGAGAGAATATTCAGTCAAGATTATCTCCTTCAAACTATTCTTATTGCTTGTTTTACTTGAATTCTTATTTGAACTTGATGAAACATCGACTTATCGATACCTCACAAGTCGATAGTAGCTTTCGAGATACACTTCGTATCGTTAGTGTTAAAAGAGTAAAACAGAAAAGCGAGAAAATTGAAAAGGGTGAAAAGTAGTGAATTTTTTAGTTTAGTGAGTCAGAAAGTGAATTGTGTTCTTCATATCCTCTGATTTCTCAAGTTTTTGTTAAGTTGAGTGGAGCTTAGAAGTAAAAATTTTGTTACAAAAGCTCTGGAACAATACAAATTTGAGGTTAGGTTTTACTTGTTATACTTTTTAAACACGTGTTTTTATCATTTACTAATGTTATTATCATTATGGTTATTATTAATTGTTAATTTAATATAGTTTAATTTCCGATCTTATTATTTCTTATTTAATTTAACTTTAAATCTATTTTGACGTCTTTTTTCGTATTTTTATTTCAACAAATTTTAGGTTATATATATTCGAAATTATTAGTATCAATTATTTTTTAATGAAAGTTGTAGTTTTAGGCTTGCTTAATTTATTATTGCAATGATAAATATTATACGTATATTTATTCTGTATTTGGCATATTCCAGTAATATGATTTCACATTTATTTTCGTTTTCTAATAATATATATTTTTTGTAACTTTAATTGTTTTAGTTTGCTTGAATTAATTTCTTATTAAAAAGCTTAAATGTATTTTATTATTTACTACAAAATATATACTTTTTATTGAAACCTACCAATTCGAATTACGATTTTTCATTTTTCTCATCTTTAAATTACAAATTTGTTTTTGATTATTCTTTATTAAATATATTACTTTAAGTCTCAACTTTTAAGTAGAAATGATTAAAGATTGTAAAAAAGTAATATAAAATATTTGCTCCACATTTTAAAGAAGTAAATCGCCTGAATAACATTGGAGTATTACAATTTTATTTGTTTTTTTTATCTTCTTTACTTTTCAAGGCATAAAAATGGTGGAAGGATTGGAGAATCTGAGAGCAGAAGAAAAAGGAAGGACACTGTATTTAAGACTTCCACACGTAATAAAAGATGACAAAGAAGTTATGAGTTTGTTTCGTGACAATGTTATAGTGAAATTGCCTAGACAAACTTCGAGATGTTGCCACGTCATATTTTCGACAGTACAAGAAAGAACGAAATGTTTGAAAACGATGAAAAATAAGGTCGTTGAAGGCAAGAGATTAATTTTGATTCCTTTGTCAGATAAAAGTTTGGACAAAACAAAAAAACAATTGGCCGAAGGGAAAAAAGAGGCGCACAAAAGAGTTGCCATTCCTCTCCCGAAAGTGAATATAACTACTGTGCAATCGTAAGTATAATTACTTATTAAGAGAACAAGAGCACGAGTGGCTGGCACTGGCACCAGCTGCTATCACCCCCCTCTAATTTGGTTTGAATAATAGCCATATGCAAATATTTATCATATTTTGCCTGTAAAAGCGAATCGCAAGATAACAGAAGTATGCGTTTATTTAAGACATTCAAGGAGGATAGATGAACACAATTTTTGGATTTTTAGACTAAATTAAAAATGTTACATACATAAGTATCCCCTTCGTCATCGAGTAAAGTTTAGAATATTTTGACCACATAGTTTTCGAAATATTAATGAATAAAGTTCCTGAATTTAACATGGGTCGCAACTCTCAACACTGAGCCTTGGAAGCACCGCTCGCGTTGCATCCCCCAAATTTCAAATTTTTATCAGGATTCATAATAATTCAATTAAAAGCCCTTTTTATACATTTTTTCAAATAAGAACTGTTCATTATGTTATTGTTATTTTCTAATTTCCATTGCTCTAAACTGACAAATTTACTGGAAAATTTTAATTTATAAAATTTTCATATGTTTCCTAAAAATTTCGTCAATCAAAAATGTCGTGTTTTGAAACTTTCAAAGCGAAAGTTTCCGATTGGAACTTTCAAGGGCACATTACTAATTTAAGAGGTTTATTGAGATTAGACCGTGTTCGATAGTATCAAATCGATATGTAGCTAGAGGTCTCGCCATCCAGCGGCGCTACTGATGCTAGTATCATTTTTATTTTCGCAAAATGTTTGGATTTCATTACACATGAATAAATTAGAAAAAAATGTAGGTTGTACGTGGCAAATATTCCAAATGGAACTGATATTCAAGTAATTAAAGAGGCTTTCCCTGGATGCACGACCATTGCTCTTTTAAAAGGAAGTCAAGGAAATCGAAGGTACGAAATGTAAAAAATACTTGTATTGGGATTTTTATGCTCAAGGTAAATGATGATAATGTAAAAATTAAGTTGAATAATTTTTGTTGCTATTTTCTGGCTGTTTTTTTAGTTTGACTTTTATTTTGAGCTGTTTTAAATTCAAATTTTGTTTTCGATCGCTTTTAAATGTAAATTTATTTGAAAATTCAACGCTTTAAAAATGTAGCGCTTTCAATTTTGGGTCCTTTTAAATTTCTTTTTTTTTCTGTTTTTGGATTATTTCTGCTTTTAATTTTGGGCACTTGAAAATTTGAAATTGAACCTCGCAAAACATGAAAATTAATAGGCTATTTGCTCTCATTTTCCAGAGCTGCTGTCCTTAAAATGGAGACGCCTCAATTAGCTGCTGATTATTTGAAAAAAATACTTCCAGCTCCTAAAATTCTAGAAAACCAATTATGGATTCGTCCTTACAAGAAAACTCCGCAAGCGAGGAGAAAGAAGAATAAAAAATCTGCGAATGTAATTCCGAAATTAGAAAATTCAAACTCTGAAGACAAGAAATAAGTAGAGGATATGAAAAAAAGTTAAAAAAAACTAAAATGTGATTTATATATTATTCTAATATTTTACAAACAAAAGCAAAATTGTTTACTATGTACGCATTTGTAAAATACGTTTCTAAAATAGAAATATATAAACAGTACATTTATAATATTATTTCCAGTACACAAATCTCTTGTTTGTGTTCTTTTTGAAATTCTGTTTTGATATGAAGGATTGCATAAATTATTTTAACTGTCGACTAAACTATTTATTACCCAAGGAATAGGACGTAAATTATATTTTAGCATGCAAAAAAGAAGTTGACCATGTTAGCTATAGGAAATACAAATGTATATAAAGGTTCCGTGGTCAAGGATGCAAATTTCTGATTGATTCTTGCAGTCTCTCGTCTCAGCCGAGGAGAATTTCATAACAGTTGCGTGTTTCACGTGCTGAGATTCATTTGCAACAGTGTTTCGCCTTTATTAGTTTTTGTCTCGGTTTTTATTGATTTATTTTAAGTACTGATTAAATATTAGTTTATGACTTTTAAATTCGAAGGTTTGAAAGTGGGCGGTTAAAAAAAGGTGAATGATTCGAAAACTTAGATTGAAACCCTCAAAGGTTTGTATTTTAAAAAATTTGGAATCTGGGAAGATATTTTTACGTTTTGTAAGTTCAGAAGTATAGATCTCTGGCGTTTGGAAATTCGGCGGTTTTAGAATTTCCGACATTTTTAATTTTGGGCGTCTTGACTCATAAAAAACTTAAAAATAAGGGCAATTTAAAAATTGAAGGACTTAAAGTTCGGAGAGTTTTTCAAAATTGAAGCGTTTTCCATTAATGGCACATTCAGATTATCATTTTTAAACGATCGAGCACTGTTCTGTGAGCTTTAAAATTCTTACTTTGCAGAGACCAGGCGATTTTAAATTAAACGATTTTATTTTCCCACACTTTCAAATTTTGATGAGTTCATTCCTTTCCAATTTTATACGATTTTTAATAGTTTAGACTTTGGAGTTCGAGCGCTTTCAATTTTAAGTTTAACGATTTATATTTCAGGTTTCATTTTGATGATGATGAGTTCAGGCGCTTTCGCTTTTATAATTCTAAAATTTTTTTATTCCGACGCTTTCAAATGTTGAAACTCAAAATATCTAGTATTTTGAAATTTTGAGCGTATGTCAAGAAATACAAATTTCATTTTTTATTGTTTCAATTTCGGAAATGATTATACATTTACACATTTTCTAATTTTTCAGAACATTCAATCTCAACTCTCTTGAAATTCTGGGCACTTTATAAAAATTAACAATTTCAGTTTCGATCGCTTTTATCTTTTGTCCGTAAATGCACTTATACTATATTTATCACCCCTACACCTTAGGAAAAGATATTCTCACATGGAGTTTTTTTTTAAACTTTATATCTCGTAAACTTCCGTAGAGATTATTGGCGAAATAATTCAGTGGCGAAGCTCAGATGGAAGAATTAGAATTTTATCGCAATTCGTCTTGAGTGGAGGATTCACTATTTTTAGATTTTAGATAATCGACGCAATTCTGCGAAAATATTTATCAGTGGTCTAATATTTTTCTCCACTGTAGATAATTAATTGAAACAGGAGTGGAGTTCAAAGATTATTTCCAGTTTGATTGACATCAAGCATATTTTATAGTTATTTAAAAATTTACTTTCAAATTCCATCGAATTTATTGCAACGTTGGTTAAAAATTTAAAGAAGAAATTCCGGTGATCCAGCCTGGAAATTGATAATTAAGTAGATAATTTAAATAAAAACATTTTAATACTCGCCATTATAAACAAAAGTTATGTAACGCGTTCGAAAGCTCCATAAAAAATTGTCAGAAAATTTGTTTTCAGAGATTTATATAATTTGGATTTTCAAAGTTGAGGAGTAAATATAATACTGTTTTGAAGTTATTAACTAACTGAAAATGGATTTATTCACTTTTTATTCAGTAAAGGCATATTTCACTGATTATTCATTTTCTAATTGTATAAATTTTCAATTTCTTGTTTACATATGAAATCAGAGATAAATTTATACATCATAACTATATTTTTAATTAAACAAAATTTTCATTTTGTAAAATTATATATTGTATTATAAGAGAAATATTGAAAAGTATTTATGAATTTTAAAAAGTGCTCACATGTTTAACCAGTTTGACCTATTTGAGGTAAGGAATCTGTAACCGGAAATACATTTCTTTTAAATTCATTTGATTTTATGGACAGGCGTTGAAATCGAGAACAAATTTTTTTTTACATTTCAAGTTTGAGAATCAAATTGATGATATTTCAAACAGACAGAAACGAACATCTCCATTTTTCAAAAAATGGATTTATCACGTTTTGTTACAATTCTCTTACTCCTCTAATTCCGGGACTTTCCTTGGCCGCTTTACATTTTATATGGGCTTTCAAATTTTGAACGCTTTAAAATTGAGGGGATATTATGAAAGAAGACTATATCAATATTTCGACGCTTTTATTTAATCACTTTCCATTTCTCACGCTTCTGATTTAGAGCGCTCTAAAATTTACCATTTTTTAAAAATTTAGTGTACTCTATAGGTATACAAAAATAAGTACATTTTAAATTTATTTTTAGCCATTCGCATACTCATTATTCAGCGTTTTAAAAACGATTGTTTACAAAATTCATTCTTTTCAATTTATAAACGCTATTCAAATTGAGCGCTTTCTAAATTTGTTGAATTAAAAATGATTTATTTTAATATTAGTAATTTCCTTCTAAATTTGTCCATTTTTCTCGTTATCAGCCGTTAGAAGCTAAAGTATTTAAAATAATTCAAAACTGAGTGCTGCCAAATTCGAAAAATAGAACGCTTTTAATTTCCAGCATTTTCAAAATTGATTATTTAAGATTAGAGAATTCTCAAAATATCGATCGTTCTTAATTTCGAAACATTTGATTTTTTAGTGATTTGAAGATTTAGCGCTTTAAATTTTGAACGAATTCCAAATTTGTTTATTTTCCAGACATCTGATATATGCTGTTATTTTTCGACGCTTTGGAATTCTACTTTTTTTTTAAAATAATTTATTTCAATAGATTAGGTAACGTTTTCATATTATATTAATATGATTTAATTGGACGCTTTCCAAACCGAAATGATCGATTTCGGGCACTTTTATTTGAAAGATCACCTTAAAATTTGTAATACTAAAAAAGTAGAGCTTTAACAATTGAACGCTTTTAAGGGCATGTCCATTAGGAGTCACATGACCAAACTAATGAAAATAAAATTTTTAATGAAAAACTAAATTTGGAGAATTACCGACCGTGCGACGGCTTACCATATATAACGAAGTTCCCAATGACAGTAAGTTACAGGTCTCGGGCTGACATAGCAGAATCCTA
>JAUMHM010000003.1:1371932-1383318 GCA_032362435.1 Melikaiella ostensackeni | reverse complement strand
CCCTAAAGCCAATAACGAACATCAACATTCCTTACGAATTTTACTATTGAGGGTCAATACAATTTCCCCACCGATTACTATTATCTTTGATGAGTTTCACAGCAGCGTATGGCTCCATAGCTTTGGCTGTACCACTAAAATTACATCTACAATCATGACTATTTTTCTCTTGACCCATATCACATCTCCTACATTTCCTGCTGAGCCTAATGTGAGAAATAACTTTTTTAGACAAGTTGCCCATGAGAGTTGCTGTACCAGATAAACTATCATACGGTCTGCCTGAGCCCTTTGTAAACCAACCCATATCAATCGATGCACCTATGCGAACTCTACGAGTGTTATTTATTGAAAACAAAGGAACAGTAGCAGGAAGATCAGGGAAAATGAAGGATTCATCAAAGTCCAAAGGTCGGAAAATAATCCGATACATACATACTTTCAATTTGATTTACTTAAAAAAAAAAAAAAAAATCATGTAAGAGGATAAAATTGTACAATAGAAGAACAAAATTTAAATCTACTTTAATGACAATGAAAATTAAGAACTATAAAAATAATAATGTACAATTAATTACATTATTAGTGATAGCTCAAAAAATTGAATGCAAAAATTAATTAAAAGATATCAACGATTTGGTTTTTAAAAATCAATAATAAAATATAAAATACCATTCATGCAATTATGTACAATTTCGTAAATAAAAATCAGATTTGGATGACATACTTCCAAAAAAAGGAAAATTCATCATTTTAATGATACGTATGATCATTTCAAATAATTCATCATAAAAAAAGTAATTTCACCTCACTCGATTTCTAACTTTTTACACAACATACGTTACATTTTTCATTTCATTACTTTTTATATATTTTTCATTATGTAGAAGTAGATTTCAATAATGATGACTTCTAAGTACTGAAAATATTAATAAACCTACAGCATTTTTTTCACTGTGTCCACATTTTTAATAGTTAACTGTTTCTCTTTGACAACTGCCTCCAAACAACTTTCACGAGCCATTATCTCAGCAGATAATACAACTTCGGTTTCGTGAGTTTTATATGAATTCCAATGGTACTCTGGAATATTTAATCCTAACAAGAATTTATTTATGTGCGTGTGGCCCATTCCAGCATCCAAACTACCTGTCATAATAAACATTATGTATATAAATGATTGATAGCAAACTGTTTGATTTAAATTATACTTGAGAATCTCTACACGAACCTAAGACAGCTTGTATGTTTTCATTGTAATGCATATTTCCTCCAGGTACTTGATGTTGTTTGTCAGTATTTACACTAGAGATTGTTCTACACAATCGACATTTTACATAAAAAATTGAAGCTAATCCAATTCTTTTTTCCTCGACACAATCTACCAAAGATATAATTGCATCACATTTGTTGCAAAATAGTTGATGTGCCAGTGTATCAGGATGAATTATTCTTCGGCCTTCTATAATAAAATGTGAGGTAGTGTTGAACACTCTTTGAGGTTATTTTCCTGTATTGTTTTCAAGTTTTTTCCAACTTCTACTTGTTTGCATCTTTGCTTATAAACTTTCTCCGTAACTCTCTTCCCTTTCCAAAACCATTTTTTATTCTCGTCACTCATATTGACACTGTAGAACTCTATAGAAGAGGTACTTTGTAGGTTATAATACGAAACTTACACACAGACTGCGAATTGCGACTCAGTGAGACTGCTACTGACAGTACTGAGTTACTGACTGCTAGATGGTATCATGGTACATGCGGCCCATGCGGGCCCCGAGGACCGAGGGTGAGAGGGTCTAGCCATCAGCCCTCCCACCTTCGACCCACGTCACGCTTCCCAAAACCGCATCCATCTTGTTTCCCATAGCAACGCGAGCATCTCAGTTCCAAACAAATCCAATTCAAATGTTTCAAAATCATTAAAGAATAACAAGTTGGTTAATACATCCGTTAACTGTTTAAGATACATAATTCACCATTTAATATAGTAGTTGTAAATTTTAGAACTGTAATTCTGTCATTACAGACAAATAATAAATTCAATTGCAAACAGTAAAAATGAATGTATTTTTTAGAAAAATTTAATTTAGTCATTTTCTTGTTTGGATACTGTTATAATAATAAATTCAAATTTACAATTTGCCATTTTCTTATGATCTGGTGAATTATGCGTCTTAAATCACGGAGAAAAATATTTGTATAATTTACAGAGGGCTGCAACTATAACGAATCTGTCAATTTTGTACAAAAGATTGCAAGGTCTACGGATGACGAATGGAGGATTAGAACTTGAAGAATTTATGACTTAATGACCAAAGCACCATTTCAAGCAATTTTGAAGAGCTTCAAAAATTTTGAGGAGATTTAAATATAATTCAAAGAATTTGAAATATTTGAGGGTATTTTGAAAGATTCAAAGTAATTTTCAAAAGCATCAAAAAATTTCGAAGGAATTTTCAAAAGCTACAAAAAATTTCAAAGGATTTGAAATTTTGTAGGATAATTGAAAATTGTCCAAGTCATTTTTAAAGGATTTTCAAAATTTCAGGGGATCCCGACGGATTTTAATGATTTAGGGATTTCAAAATTTTTTCATGGGGTTTCAAAGAATTACGGAAGTTTTGGAACCATTCTATAAGGCCTATAAGGTTTTGAGATATTTCATAAGATTACAAGGGATTTCATTAGGTTTCCGAGGATTTCAGTGATTTTAAAGTATTTTAAAAGCTCAAACATTTTAAGACATTTTCAAATATTTTTGGCAATTCTTCTGAATTTTGATAATTCACTTGAATTCTTCTAAATTGATTTCAAACTTACTAAATTCAATGATTTTTAAAATATTTTTGAATTTTTTAAAAACTTACATTCAATTTTTATGAATTTCATCGACTTTTTCTTATTTCTTTTGAATTCGTCTTATCTTACTCCGATTTGACTGAAATCAATGGAATTGAAAAAAAAAATTTAATTTGGAATGCAATGAAGTTTAAATTAAATATAACACAAGTTCAAAATTTATGTAAATATAAACTTCTCCCATTAGAATATAATCCAAGATGAAAAATTCCATAGTTCAGAAACAAGTATTTTAGAACCAGCTTTGGAATCCTTCGAACTTAATAACTATTGCTAAGAGATTGCGTAAACTTTATAGTTTATTTCGGTTTTGCGTATATGTACTCACTATATATTTATTTCGAAATGTTACCTTGAGAAATGTCAGGTGTAATGTGAAGCATTTTTATAAACGCCTATTCTGTACGTAGAAAATTGTATATAACATGATCACAAGTTCATACATACAGGGCAAGTGCAATAAGAAAAAATTCAGAATGAAAATCAAATGAATCATGAACTTTTTTTGCTATAACGTAAACATTACATCTGAAATTATTTGTAGAAAATAAGTCATTACTTATTGCTTATTCAATTACTGATTTTAAAAGAAAGTGATATATGCTTTTCGAAAACTCAAATTCGTAATTTTATGTTAAAATATGCTTCGAAAATTTGAATTTGAAAGAAGGGGACAATTAAAAGTAGAAAGTTTAGTCAAAACTAAATATATGTCGTTTTTTGTGCACTCAGAGGTTATGTTTTTGATTACATACGTATGTATATGTATACGGATATTAAAATTTTATATTGTCATAATACAGACTATGATATTGATATATTGTATTTATTTCTTTGTATCCTCTAGTTAAAAAATGCATAGATCAGAAGTATCACAAAAAATATTTTTGAAATTTTTTTTAATTATATATGGCACAAATACCAAATTTTTTATTGATTTACAACTTTCAAAATTTACTCGATCTTACGTAATTTTATTTTTAGTTCATATTTTACTTCAAATCTTCGCTCATGGAGTTTACTTCATTATTCTCAAATGGAATCTAGCGCTACTTATTCTCCAATATGGTTGCCGTTTTGATAAGAGCTTCTTATTGTTTCACTTTTTTTTTACTTGCGCGTGGCTACAGCATGTATTCTTAGATCATGCTCAGTCGTGTAGGAAAATTGTGTGGAACTCTTTCCCACTTTGGAAAAGAAGCTCGCTTCAGTTCCTAGGTTGAAGAGTTTTCCACACTGCGAGGATTCAGAGTGTGAGGATTACAGAAGAGATTCTGCTCCTAAGCCTTGAAAACAACGATATATATTCCTAATTTGTTGATGAGTACATTAAGTGTTTTGCGTTTCTGATTTTCTTTGGTTCTTTCGTAACATAAATTATAAGTTCTGTGCTCAGGAAAAAATTGCATAAAAATCTGTTACTCTCTTGAAGAGCTCGCGCTCAGCCTTCATATGCCTTTCTTCGCGAGCTCCCTTCTCTAGTGCCACCGAGCATGTGGTCAGGAAGTTACGAGTGTGCGCCCTGTCGTTGCCCCTGCAGGCTGCTGCTCTCGCGAGCTGACTACTCTTACAGTTTACTGGTTGTCAAATTTGAGGGGTCTTGCGTAATTTGCATGTCACAGTATAGAGGAGAGAAAAGGAAGATCAGAAACTCGAAAGATAAGGCATTGATCAAAGAACAGGACGAACTAATAGGACGGATAGAAGGAAGAGCATGGGATTTATTAAATGGAAAAACAACGAGGGAAGAAATAGGAACGGGTTAAATTAGATCACCAACCCATTAATGTAGAATTAGAAGAGCAGATAAAGAAAGATGAAGGGGAGAGGTGTGAAAAGAGATTTGAAAAGGTGATATGGAGACAAGAGTCAAAAGAGAAGTTCAAAGAAAATATGGAGGGAGTAGAATTTGTGAGATAGGGGTGGGAGAAGAATGGAAATAACTGTGCAGAAACATGAAGGAGTTTCTGCTGGTCAAAGAATGTAAGAAATCAAATAATGATTGACACATAGCATGGTGGGACAAGAATATAAAAGAGGAAAATAGGACATTAAATGATTGTACAGGAAGTGGAAAAGAAACACACAGGGCAAAAAATTGCTCAGATTGTTTAGACGGAATGCGTTGGCAGGTCGAGAGTTCAAGAGAAGACATGAGATGGGTCAAAAATTGCAGATAGTTCTGAAAGAGAGAGATAAAAAATGGAGGTACAGGAGATATATAACAGAATAATGCAATTAAAGTATAATGTTAAATATGAGATGAAGAGAGTGGAAGAGAGAGCAATACAAATGACGTTTTCAGCAAGATATTTTAGTCACAATAAATTGTTTGGAGAAAAAATAATCAATCATAAATATCTATGAAGGGTCATGCCTGTATGCCATGCATTATAAAATTGCCCCACTTTAGAAGCACGATTTTCAGAGCTCCACATTTATTTGCTAGGACCAAACCTCGACTGAGACCCAAAAGTCTCGTACGTTATTCTATTTGCAACGATATTTCACAATGAACCAAGTCCTCTGAGTATACTGACCAGGTCTGGCGCTTCGTTCTTATTTGCTCCTTTTTCGGAGGAATTTCCGCCTATGATGTGATAAAATAAAATAAAGTGAAACAAAAAAGTATTCTACAGTTTCTGGCTCGGATTGAAGTAAAAAGAGTTCTTTCGTACTCTCACGAATGCAATTTTACGCCAAAGTGTGAAGAAATCTAATTGTGCTAACCACAACTGTTCTCTACTTTGCAGCTTCTATTTAAGTGCCTTTTTTATTTTTGGATGAAAATTTAATTAACAAAAAAAGTTAATTTTACAAAGTTCAATAACATATTACGAAATTTTGAACAAATTAGGAATATTTTATTACATGAGCGATTTCACTTCAATTCCTGCAAAATTTTAAGGAAAGTCCAGGCCATAGTGTTAAAGTTATTTAGTATTGGGATATATCATTCTAGAGTGAAAATAGAGTAACATGCATTTCACCACTCGACCAACAATTCTTTTATTATTTTTACAATAATTTGAGAATTAATGGATAATTCTCAAAAAATTAGATAATTTTTTTTTAAATGCAGTCTTTTTTGAAGGAGCATAGGTATTCGGTATTTTCTTTTCTTCTTCGACGTTAAAACTCCTGTTCTTTCAGTTGATCCAAGAAAAATGAAAAAAATTAGATGACTAACAATTTTTTTTATTTTTTACAATCATATAAAAAATACCAGAGAATTTTCTAAACCGAAACTAGGGGGACTGAGATGGCGTTTTGTGTGTACCTCTGTTTGTTCAGAAAATACTTAATTTTGAATAAAAACTCTGTCTTTTAAGGAGAATTCTTAGGTAATACTCAAATTATTGTGAAAATCAACAACAACATTTTCGGGTAATCGGTAAAATACGTGTCCCTTTACTTTTAATGTAGAATGATATATTCAAATATCAAATCATTCTGACGCCTCAAGTTGGCCCTCTCTGCATGATTTGAAATGGAATTGGTCAAATTAATATTGATAAAACTAGGAAATTTCGAAAAAGACACGTTTTTTAATAAGTTAACAACTAATGCTCTTAGTTACTCCGTGCGATCAAAAAATGTATAGCCTTAAAAAAAGTGTCTATTCAAATGTCAAGAGACTCTCGACATTTCGAAAAGGAAAGAAAGTACGGATCTAATTTGAATTCAAGAAAGCAGGGCATTTAAAAATAATTTCTCTAGAAATATAAAAGAAGTTTGAAAACATTTAATAAGCGGGATTTTTTTCTCTTCCTGACCTTTTGCGTCAATCTCTCAAGTGTCAAGTAATTAAATTACTCTGAAAACTAGATGCGGATCTTTAGACGACGCAAGAATAGCAGACTTGGGTACAGAAAGGTTGTGTCGGAAAATTCACCATAATAATGAAATTTTAGTCTTCTTATGTAATAAAGAAGAAATTTATACGTGGCAAAGAAATATTCATTTAAGAGAATTCAAGGGCAAACATAATATTTCTTGTTGGGAGATAGCTACAGGCCTCGCACTACTTTATGACTTCCAAAATAGTAGTAAAACAATCTTGTTTCACTTTTTATAAGGTAGCAAACAGTCAAATGTTTATTTAATTATTTTTTTACGTAAAACATGAGGCCAAGTCAAAAAAAAATAACAAAAAGGAAAGTAATTTTTTAGTTCTTATTTGAATAATTACTGTAAAAAATAATAATTTTCCGTTAGAAATCCTTAGTTCTTATTTTAGTCACTTGTAGGAATTTATTTTATATATCTTAACAGAATCATTAGCCAAGAATTTTTGTGATTTTTCTTTAAAATTTGTTGAACTTCGGCAAGACATTTGAATTTATGTGTTATGGATAACTTGAAAAAGAAAAAAACAGGTAATTCTCTTTTTTTCATTGAGAAATCTGATGGATCAAAATTCGAAAATATTCAAGAATACCGGATTTGGAATATCAAGGTTACTTGAAATATTTTAAACTTTGAGGCATTTTTGAAATTTTTTTCTGAAACAAATAAGCTTTAGAAACCAGATAAATTATTTGGGAAAAAAATGTTTCCCTTTGTAGCCCACATTCCCTGTAATATTATGTTTTTTTTTATATTCAAAACTTTTCATGGACAATGTTTCACTTTTTTCTGAAGAATAAGCATTATTTAATTTTTCTTTGAAATTTAAATTTAAAGAGTACATTATTAGGGGAGAAATATTTCATTTTTTCTTGTGTATTTTTTTGAACTCTTTTTATTGCGACAATTCACAATAAACTGTAAAAAATATGTCTTTTTCATAATAAAGTTAAATATTGTCCACAAAAAGGATTAAGAGTAGCAAAAGAGATGAATTTGCATACCAAAAAAAAACGACTTTCCCACAAAACAATTGAATTTTCAATGCGAAAATATGAATTTTCGACAAAAAAGTTAATTTTCAACCAAACTGTTGAAATTTTAACCAAAAAAGACGAATCCCCCATAAAATAGTTGAATTCTCTACCAAAACAGATTAATTTTCAACTAAAAGGTTGCATTTTTGTCCCAAAAAGACAAATTCCCAAACCAAAATGCTGCATTTTTACCCAAAAAAAAGATATGTCTACCAAAAGAGATGAAATAAAAACCAAAAAAATGACTTTTCTACAAAACAATTGAATTTTCAGAGCGCAAATATGAATTTTCGACGAAAAAGTTAATTTTGAACCAAATTCTTGAAATTTCAACCGAAGAAGACAAATTTCCCACAAAATAGTTGAATCCTGTACCGAAACAGATTAATTTTCAACTAAACGGTTGCATTTTTATCTCAAAAAGATAAATTTCCAAACCAAAAAGTTGCATTTTGACCCAAAAAAGAAGATATTTCTACCAAAAAAGATGAAATAAAATCCGAAAGGATGACTTTTCTGCAAGATAATTGAATTTTCAATCCGCAAATATGAATTTGCGACAAAAAAATTAATATTCAGCCAAATTGTTGAAATTTCAATCCGAAAAGAAATTTTTTTAACAAAATAGTTGAATTTTTGACCAAAAAGATGAACTTTCCAAAAATAGTTGAATCCTCAACTAAAACAAATTAATTTTCAACCAAGAAGATTAATTTCTTGCCAGAAAAGATGACCTTTCAACGAAATACATGCATTTTCAATTAAAGAAAATAAATTGTCAGCCGAAAAAAAAATGAATTTTCCTTCACAAAAATTAATTTTCAAGCGAAAAAAATTTTCATTTAAAATGAGAAACAGCTAAATTCAATCAAAATAGACGATTTTCAACAAAATAGTTGAATTTTCCGTCACTGAAATGAATCCTTATCCAAAAAAATGAATTTTGAACAAAATAATTACATTTTCAACCCAATAATAATATCTTTTACCAAAAAAGATTAATTCTCAATCAAAAATAAAATAGTAAACTTTTCAACGAAATAGTCAAATTTTCAATTAGAAAAATGATTCTTTTAGAAAGCTGTTTAACTTTTAACGTAGAAATATTAATTTTCAACAGAAATGTTAGTTTTCAACAAAATAGGTGCATTTTCAACCAAAAGAAATATCATTTCTAGCAAAAGATATAAATGTTTAAACCAAACAGAGGAATTTTCTACAAAACAGTTGAATTTTGGATTCGCAAATATAAAGTTTCGACTCAAAAGTTAATTTTCATCCAAATGGTTTTTTAACCCAAAAAGACTAAAAATAAATTTTTGACCAAAATTGCAATATTTAAATTTCTGGATAAAAAATTCATTTTTAACCAAAGAAAAAGAGAATTTTCAACAAATTAGTTAAAGTTCTAACCAAAGAGATAAATCTTCAACAAAATAATTAAATTTTCGACTAAAAAAATTAATTTTTAATAAAGGAGTTCAAGTTCCAACCAGGCAGTTGAATTTCTGAACAAAACAGATTAATTTTGAGCCAAACATTTGCATTTTCAACCAAACACGTTGAAATTTCACCAAAAAGATTAATTTTAGAACTGAAAATATGAGTTATTAAGAAAAGAGTTGAATTTTCAACTTATAAGGTCTTTACAGTCAAGAGTGAAAAAAAGTAACGAAATTGTTGAATTTTCAATCCAAAACCTCGAATTTTACAGAATGGTTCAATTTTTTAACGCGCAAAGTTGAATTTCAACGAAAAAAGTTAATGTTCAACCAAATAGTTGATTTTTCAACCCAAGAAGTCGAGTTTTTAAGAAAACACTTGAATTTTTAAGCAAAAGGAATGACTTGTTAACAAAATTGTTGAATCATCGACAAAATAATTCAATTTTCAATTAAACAATAAAATTCTTAGCCAAAAATAATGAATTCTCCGCCAAAAGCATAATAGTGGTCTTTTCAGCCAAAGAAATGAACTTTCAACTAGAATGATAAATATGAAACTGGAATGGTTAAACTTTCAGTTAAAAAAAAATTAGTTTTCAACCAAAAAAATTGACAATTCAGTTCTGAAAATCAATTTTTTTTTATTTCTCAAAGGGCTTTTATATATTTACTAGTTTCGACTCCCACTTCTGGAAGATTTATAACTTTCTGCTGACAACAAGGAATGATTTAAAAAATTTTGAATTTCAGTTTTGGAGAAAAATTGCAATTTTCCTATATTGGGCTATAAATATCTGTGGCTCTGGAAATTATTTTGTCGTCTTCAAAAAGTGTTTCTTCAGATTTATGTAGTTCAATTATCATAAACTGAAAATTAAGAACTCAAACTTGACATTACTATAAACTTAATGATTTTGCGTTGAAAAAATGTAGGAAATTTCTTCGAACGCTCAGGTTTCAATGTCCAAGTAAGACGGTCATGACTTCGTCGTGATATAACAACTGAAACTTGACAGTTGATCCTCATCAAAATTCATGACAGGTAATTGATCTTTAGAATCGGATCATTCTGATGCGCGATTCGCTGATCAAATGAAAAACCAAAAATCTGTATAAAAGCGTTGCAGATCATTTTGATCCAATTTCGGGATCAAATTGATCAACTGGCATTCAATGTGTGCACATACGAGTATAAACTTTTAGAAAACAGCGTAGGTTTCAAATAGGCACAATGTTATTACTGGAACTTGTTTTACTGGTCAAACTGACTAAACTAGCGAGCAATAATTGTGTTGATTCAAAAAAAGTTCTGATTCAACTAACCAGAATGTCGAGATACATATCAATTTACAATGAATTCTAAATGTTTTAATTAGAAGTCAGGTTACTCTTACTAGAATTTTGAATCTTTTAACGAGAATTTTCTCGCAAAAATGTATTTGAACCGGAATTTCTGGTTTCCTGAAAAAGGAGCCTTCACTTGAGAGAGTTGGTAAGAATTTATTGAAAAGTAGAAAACAAAATGACATAAATATTATTATATTTATTAATAGTTTTTATTCAATATTTTAAGCTAATCGCGTACTGTAATGGACAGAAAAACTTTTAATTAACTGCGCAACTCGATTTTCAATTCGAGTACTGATTTGATTTCGCATTACGTTTCCGTTTCAATAACTCCCGGTTGAATAGAATATGCTGATAAATCCTTTGGTAAGCTGCACTTGATGAAAATGTAATTGATTTATAGTGAATTTTAATCCACTACTGCGCTCTCTTAGTGAAGAGGACGCGCAGGCAACATTGGCCAATGCATATTATGACTATGGTTTGTCAAGAGGAGATAATTTGTCATAATTAAACTGACGTGCGAAAAAACTGCTACATGACCTGCCGGTTACGAGCATGAGATCTATCATCTTTGTCGAGCATTGTCCCTCTAATTTCACAAATTAATCTGACACTGAAATGCTCTTCAGAAAGATTTTATGAACGCACGCATTTAATGCCAAAAAGAGATTTAAAAAAGCCATTAATTCCCAATACCTCTTTTCAAACTCTGTAAATCAGGAAATTTGTTTTGTAGTCGATTTAGAACCAATCTATTCAGATTATTCCATTTTTCAAAATAGAAAAAGGTAATAATCCAAAACAGTAACACATTTCTATAAATTGCTACCTTCCCTGAATTTG
>JAUMHM010000003.1:1359051-1369539 GCA_032362435.1 Melikaiella ostensackeni | reverse complement strand
CATTCAATTTATTTCACTTTGATAAGAGAATAAAACCTAATTTTATTAAATCGCAAAAATTCATTTCCGTCAATTCTTTAATGTCGAGGGGTTGATCATCTGAATTACTCCAAAGATTGCTAAAGATTTCACAAAATTTCAAGTATTTCGAAATATTTTAAAGGATTTTTAATAATTTAAAGTAATTTCAACACATTTCGAGGAATGTCAAAGGATTTCCAGGAATTTTAGACCATTTAAAGGCATTACAAAAAATGTTATGGGATTTCAAGAGATTTAAAAAGATTTAAAAAGATTTTGAGAGATTTTAACCCTTAAATGACACACCTCAAAATAATCACGTCGGTGACACAGGGGGTCCGTTAGACCCCAGCGTGAAAAAGTGTGGATAATTCATGGAGTTTTAAATATACTGGTTTGAGATTTTTTCTACATATACCTGAATGCTTCTGAAGGAAGGTCATATCGTAGTTCTAGTAAAATTTTGATGAACATAATGAAAAAAAATTAAGAGTAAAAAATTGTTGGATATTTTTTTCCGCATAAATAACCATAAATTCGTTAATTTTTAATATTTTTTGCTAAAAATTGGGCGATAAACGCCTGAGGTACTACACTTCAAGATAGTACTAGTGTTCTTGGTGGGCCTTCAAAAAAAATTTCGGAATGGGGTCCGTTGGGCCCTTAGGCCCCTTCGTCCTAGGCGTCTTTCGAGGGACTTGTCTGTCGTATACCTATGAAAAGGTAGTTAAATGTCTCAACTAAAAGTATATGGAGCCTAAAGTCCCAATTCGAGCGGGAACATTTTAATATTTGCAACCGAAAAAAGTGTGGGGTCCAATGGAGCCTCGGTGTCATTTAAGGGTTAAATAATTTTTAGACACTGTAAGGGATCGTGAAAGATTTCAAAGATTTTCACAGAATGTCTATGAATTTTAATTTATTTAAAAAGATTTTAAGGAATTTTTAAAGACTTGAGCGTTTTCAATGTGTTTAAAAATATTTCAGAGCTTATCACAAAACTTTTAAAGGTTAAAATGGATTTCAATGAATTTTTAGGAACTGCAAAGTATTTTAAAAGATTTTATAGGGATTTTCGAAGTAATTCAAAATATTTCAAGAGATTTTACAGCACGTACAAAATGATTGCCAGTAACTTTAAAACATTTCAAGGAATTTCACAGATTTTGTAAGAATTTCATATAATCCAAGAATATTTCAAGAGATTTCCAAGAATCTTTTGAGATTTCATGGCCAATGTGAGGATTTCATAGGATTTTAATGGATTTTAACTAATTTTAGAAGACTTCAAGAAATTTAGAGAGATTTTAATGATTTTGTAATAGTTTGCAATCCGTTTCAAAATATTTCACGCGATATTACAAAACTTCTAAAGACTTTAAGTTATTTCTAAAGATTTCGAGGAGTTTTATAAGAATTCCAGTAATTTCTAATCATTTTAAGGAACTTCCAGGGCTGCCGTAGACTAATTTACTTGAAAAAAGTGACCTATTCAAACCGAAAAAGTGACTGAATGTGACTCATTTCTAACCCAAAAAGTGACTAACCTGCATTAATAATGTAACTAATGTTCTTTTGAATTCAAAAGAATTCGATGAAATTTATAAGAATTCCATGTGAATTTTAACGAATTCAGGATAAATTCATAAGAATTCAGAATGAATTTTAAAAAAAGTCCAAAAAATTCCATTGATTTCAGTAAAATTGGAGTGAATTTAGAGGAATTTATGAGAATTTAAGGGAATCCAAGATGCTTTGATAAGAATACAAAAGAAATTCGTGAGAATTTGAGTGAATTGAACGAAAATTTAAAAATCAAGAAGTTTTGAGTAAGGTGGGAGTGAACAAAATGCTGAGCAAATTCAACAAAATTTAAGTGAATTGAAAAAAAAAATAAAACAAAACAATGAATTAAATAGAATTCGAATGAATCTAGAAGAATTCGAATGAATTAGAAAGTGAAGTGAAGTGAATTTAAAAAAATTTAAGGGAATTCAAACAAATTTCATGAAATTTCTAAGAATTCAGGGCGAATTCCAAATGAATTCAAATGAATTGAAAAAAATTCCAAATATTCCATTGATTTCTGTAAAATTAGAGTGAATTTACAAGAATTCAAGAGGATTCAAAAGAATTCCATGAAATTTATACGAATTCAAGATGAATTTAAAAGAATTCAGGTGAATGAACAGAACAGAATGTTTAAAGTCCAGAACAATTCCATTAAATTCCGATAAATGGGAGTGAATTGAATTTGTAAATGAGAATCTTATAAAATTTATAAGAATTCAAGGTGAATTTAAAGGTCTTCAGGGTGCTAGCTATAGTGACTTTATCTTTAAAAAGTGACTAAAAGTGATTGTGTAGCAGCCCTGGGATTTTCAGAGGATTTCTAGGGATTGCAGAATGTTTTAATAGATTTTACAGGTTTTTTCGAAGTTATTCAAAATATTTCAATAGGCTTAAAAAATTATGTGGCATTTCAGGTGTTTTCAAAAAAATGTATGGGTTTTCAAAATATTTCAATTGATTATGATGGATTTTAAAAAGTGTTGAAGTTTTTTAAAGTATTTAAAATTATTTTGAAGGACCTTACAGGGCTTCAGAGAAATTTATGTAATTTCATGACGTTTCAGAAGATTTCAAGGCATTTTAAGAAATTTCGCAAGTTTTAAAAGGTTTAAGCGAAATTCAATAGTGATCAAAATCTCATTTAATACTAAGGCATAAGTATTTTAAGATAAACAAATATTTATTTGTGTATTGTTTTTATAGGGCTTATGGACAGTGAACCGTTAATAGTCATTTTCTGATATATTGAAATATTTTAAATATTAGAACTTTTAAGTAAAGTGCCTAATTAATTGAAAATACGTATTTTTGAATAATTTAGATCTATTCAGTGCAATACAGCTTCGTAATTAAAATATGGAAATATGGTATTCTATAAATGGGTACTACTGGTACAAACGTGGTCACAAACGGTACTTTTGTCCTGTATTTTTATTGAAAAAGTGGGTAAAAATAAGAAAAAGGACAATAATCGCGCGCATAGCGCGCGTGTTTGTTTGCTAGTGTTTTTAAATTTTAATGGTATTTTTGTATTTATTGTTGATTGAACATAAATTTAGTAATGAAATATTAATTTAAACAATGAATTTTTTTCAAAACGATAGCTTTCAACTTACAAGTGTTCCAAAATTTGAGCACTTTTAATTTCGAGATCCTTTTACAATTTGAAAACTTTATTTTGAGTGCTTTAAATTTAGGTTTTTTGCAGAATTAACACTTAGAAATTCAAACTTTGAAACTGAAGTCTTATCGATTCATCCGCTTTGAAATGTAGACCCTTGTAAATTTATTAAAATTAATGTTTTGAGACGTGTATTCTAGAAATCAAATAAATTAAATTTTTCCTTTTATTATTTAGAAAATTATAATTAAAATTAATGTTTTGAAGATGTCTGAGAAATAGAAAATTTTTGAACACTGGAAAATGACAGTCCATGTATTTTAAGATTCAGAAGTTTTTAATTCTTTGTAGAAAAGCCTATCTAATCACTTTAAGATTACTTGATATCTCATGCTATTATGGAATTTTAATCCTGAGATTATATTGAAATCCTTTAAACTTGCCAAGATTCCAGTTTCAAAATTGTAATAAGCTTAAGCATATCCTCCGAAGTTTAAAACTTGAATTGTTGAGGTTTGAAAGCTTTGAGTTTGAAATTTTCGATTTAAGACAATTTTCTTTAATAATTTCAGGTAGAAAATTTTTTAAATTAATTGTAAGTGTGCATAATATTTTAGACTAAAACCTGGTTCCGAAAAGTATTTCAAAATTTCACAATTTACAATTTAACTTTAATAGTTTAAAATGTTAAGTTAGAAACTTTTAAGATTTAATGTTCATCATTAAATATGTTCCATATCGAACAATTTCAAATTCAGAATACAACATTTTTCATAATTGTATTGTTTCACATTTACATTATTGAAAATCGTACAATTTAAAGATGAAACCGTTAATAGTTGCTCGGGTTTAAATTAACAACTTTATATAATAATAATAATTTTATATCTAAAATTAAAAGTATTTAGAATTGTAAGGCTTAAAAATTCCAAACGATCCACAATTGTCCAATTTAAATTAAAGAACTAACAATTTTGCATAATATGTAGCGTTGAAAATGAAATATTTTATTGTGAAATCAATACTCTCAAAATTGAATTATGTACATATTTCTAATGGAAAGCGTAGATTAAAGTTTTTAGTATCATTTGGTTTCAAATTTTAAAGTCATAAATAGTTCATATTCATATTTATATTCATATACATATTTATTAAAATCTCAGCAGTTTTTATACCAATTATAGGGTTTCCTTTTGTCTTAATCTATTTCTGTAATTATATTGTGTGTCTACATGTCGCTCTTACATATCATAAAGATTGAGTGCAATATTTCATTTCGCTTTTACTTCATTACTTGGTACAAATGTTATTGAAACTGCGTTGAATTTACTCATCAATTGGAGAATTGTGAACATTACCTTCCTTATCAACAGTCAATCGTATTTAATTTCTAATGAAATGAATTCGCATTCAAATTCAAACTTTCAAAGTTTCCTATATCGTTTCAAATTAATATCTTTAAAATTGGATAATTTAATAACGTAAGTAGCTAAGAAATTTTAAGTCTTCAGCATTCAAAATATGGAATATTAATCTTGAATTGAAACCGTCAGAAATTTAATCATTTTAAATTTAAAAACATTGACAACATTTAAAATATTCAATTTAGATTTAAATATTGAAAGTGGTTTGGTTTTTAATTTAAATCATTCCAAATTGTACAGTTTTCATTTCAGATAACCTCACAATGGACTCTTCTCTCTTTTCTGCGAAGAAGGTCGCTACGAACCTCACCTCAGCACCAAGTGCACGGATGTCTTTCAGCTACGCCATGCCCAAAATTTACCCGCAGTAATTTATTCCTCCAAGAATGCAGGCCAAGAAGCGCTACCTGCTTCTCTTCGTCACCTGCGCTTTCCTCGGCTACTGTTACTTCGGAGGTTACCGATTAAAAAGCGAAGAGCATCCTGGAAGGTCGCATTTTCCTTACGACCACCTTCCCTCCTATTTAACCCTCAACGAAGAGTTCTACGACAAGGACCTCCGAACCTCCAATATAAACCTCCCAACCTCCCATCACACTCGACAATGTCGAATGGAAACCTGCTTCGACTTCACCAGGTGCAAACAAGGTTTCTCCGTCTACGTTTACCCCGTAGAAGATGCAATCAGTCCCCTCTACCAAAAAATACTTAACGTCATCACAGAGTCTCGTTATTATATCTCGGACCCTTCAAAAGCTTGTATATTCGTCCTAGCTTTGGATACGTTAGATAGAGATCCACTATCGACAGAATTTGTGCACAATTTGCCCAATAAACTGATGAGACTGCCATATTGGAACAATGGGAAGAATCATCTTATTTTCAATCTTTACTCAGGAACTTGGCCGGATTATGCTGAAGAGTCGATGGCCTTTGATCTTGGACATGCGATTTTGGCGAAAGCGAGTATGTCGATTTCGAGACTGAGACCCAATTTCGATATCTCGATTCCACTTTTTCATAAGCAACATCCTGAGAGAGGAGGAGAGCCAGGGCAGGCTGCGGAAAATAGCTTTCCGAGTAATAAAAAGTATGTGGCGGCTTTTAAGGGGAAGAGATATGTTCATGGGATTGGTTCCGAGACGAGGAATTCACTTTACCATCTTCATAATGGGAAGGATTTGGTTTTCGTAACGACTTGTAGGCATGGGAAGGCGTGGAGGGAGCTGCAGGATGAACATTGTCAGCAGGATAATCAGGAGTATGACACGTGAGTATTTTGAAGGGGGTGCTGATGGGTTGAATCAGGGTGGCCACTGTACCGGGAAACCGGGAAATGGCCGATAATTTTTTGACATTGGCGAAAAACTGGGATAACAGTGAATTTATTTTCTGACCGGGACTTTGTTTAATTCTTAGTTTTAGTAGATATTCCTTAACATGGCTGCAATTCTCATGAGAAATTTTACAGTTTCAAGCACTTCTCATTTTGATACAAAAAATGTATTCTATTCCAAGAAAATCAAAATTAGGGGTTGTTCAAGTGTGACGTTAGCACTTTGCGGGAACGGTGGGTCTTCGTACTTTCTTACTGTTTCTTACATGGGGGGGGGGGGAGGTCCTAATCAAATCTTACGTAAGATTTCGCATCGTCTAAAAAGATTAGTTTTAAATCTTGCCGCTACTTCAAGTCCAGCCTCAATAAAATAATTCTTATTTCGTGGAACTAAATTCTTAAATTTTATACGAAAATATTAACTAAATTTAATCTGTTCCTATTAGTTTTTGAAAAAGTTCCGCGTTATATTATGTAAAACTTCTACAAAATATAATATATAGAGTCATTATTATTTATGATAAAATAAAACTACTATGCTTTTAAATAAAATAATAGTGTTATTTCCTTTCATTTACGAAAATCTGTTTTCAGTGAAAAAATGGGGGAGGGGGTCAAGCACATCTTACGTAATATTGAGGAGGGGGGTATATGAAATGAAATTCTTGTCTACATGGAGGGAGGGGGGTTTAAAAGTGCAGTATAATATAAGTGTAATAAGTATATAAGATAGGAAGAAGATAGGAAGATAAGAAGTATATAAGATTCGATACTCTTAGATTAGTATATACAAAATTGTTTGGTTTCAAATTCAAGTTTCTCAAAATTATAGTACAGTTGAGAAATCATGGCCATAGTAGCTAAAGAATTTTTAATTCATAACGTTCAGGAATGAATAATTTAAAGTCGAAATTTGCTGAATTAGATATAATTTCAAATCTGTAGTACTTGAAATTTAACAATTGTTATTTAAACCCTTTTAGATTTAACAAATTTCTTTCAAATTGAAAGTCTTAACTGTTCCGTAATACTTTTTATTTCCTTCAATCCTTTTGAATTTCTTCGCATTCTTATTAAAAAGTTAAATAAATTGTTAAATTTACCACTTGTTAAAAGTAAAGCCTTTTACACATTTTAAGTTCGTCTTCGCCTAGTTTCTTACATTTTTTTCTTGCGACACGAGTGATACGGTCTATTATAGCAACATAAGGAGATTAAGAAAAAAATTTAAATTATCAAACATAAAACAGCCACTTTCTAGAATAGGAATTTCTGTTCTCTATATATATTCCTTTGAAATTACATGAAGTCACCTGAACTCAAAGATTTTTTTTTTGAATTCTTAAGAAAAATTATTGTTTTAAATTCGTTACATTCTCTCATCTTTTTGAATTCCCTTGAATTCTTTTGTAGTCTTGGAATTCTTGACTTGAGGTTGACATCTCGTTTTAAAGATATAAAAAGATTTCAAGAGACTTCAAAGATTTCAATGATTTCATAAGGTCTATAAAATTTTTGAAGAATTCCAGAGATTTCAAAGGATTTCAAGGGCTTTAAGAGATTTCGAAAGATTTCAAGAGATTTCAAAGATTTCACAGTTATTTGGACCACCTCTAGTTGTTTATATATGCGAGAATCAGGCGCGAACCCTCCATACAAGCTGGCAGCTTAATGTCAGTTTTTCTCATTTGATTGATACTTCTTCCTAAACAGGGTGTTCAGCGGAGACCTGTAATGAAATTCCCGTACATTTTCCGTTCAATCCCCGCAGGCTTTTTGAGTATTCCCGTACAAATATGATTAAAAAGTTTATTTCGTATATAAATGATTTTCATGACAATTTATTGTGTTCCTAAAAAAAATAGGGATAATAATTTAAACAATTAAATACAACTCTTGTTCTCCGTCATGAAAAACGGAAAGGAAACGTGTTTTCCACATAGTCATTTTGTGTTCCTTGAAATTATATTTTTTACAGCTAGCTTTAAAAATTATTTCAAATGCTTGGGAACTTCTGAATGACAGAATAACATCAGAAAAAAAGTGAAGGAGTTGAAAAAATAAAAAACAGAGAAACTCAAAATTGAGCAGTTTTAAATTCTACTATTCATAAATTTTTCATTCTTTCAACTTCATAACTTTTTTTCGAGTATTTTTGTGAGTTGAAGTTCCAAGATATTCAAAAGATTTTTTTCAACTAGCTAGAAAAAATTAATTTATAAAAACTAAAAATAAAATATGGAACTCTAGCTTCTTCTGCGCTTTTCATGCCTTGGACTTGTCAGTTTCTTTTATATGGATTACGGTGGCCCTTAAAAATTAAGAGTACAATTTTCCAAAATGGTACTTCTCCAATTTTTCCTCATAGTGACAGAAACTCACTAGATTTTTTTCAAGTTAAAAAAAGTTTTAGTTTCAGTTTTTCAAACCTTTCGAAATTTGTACAATTTATTCTGTAAGTGCAAAAATTGTTTTAAATTATTTTTGTGGAGTGTTTTCGGTTTGCAAGTACGATTACAAAATGAAAAATCATTAAAAAAATTCCTGCTGAATACAGGAATTCTTTTTTATTGAAGAACAAATGACTTTTTTTAATTCGGCTCGATTGACATTGATTTTCAAAAAGTCGAACAATTTTTCACCTGGAACCTATTTATTTCAAATTAGAATAGCAAACTATGATTTAATTTTTTGAAACAAAATTTTTGTGCTTGGTAATAGCAGTTTGAGAATCTCTAAAAATGGGGAAATTCATGAAAATTATAAGTGAAAAGGATTGTTTGAAAATATTAAATGATGGCCTGTTACTCTAATTTAAACTCAATAAGTTTCAGGTAAAACATTTGTCAATTTTTTAAGAATAAATGTCAATCTAGCCGAATCCAAAAGAGTATTTTTTTTCATTAAAAAAGAATTATTCCTGTATTCAGCTGGATTTTTTTTTATCATTTTCAATTTTACATTCTCACTTGCAACCTTAAACAGTACACAAACAAAAATGTGTACAATTTTTGCACCCATAGAATAAATTTCAAAAATTTTGAATTTTCAAAAGTTTCAAAAACTTCCCGGCACCACTAAAACTTTTAAAAAAAAATTAAAAAAATTCCAGTGAGTTTCTGTCACTAAGAGGAAAAAATTGAAGGGATACCGTTTTGGACAATTTAATTTTTAAGCGCGACCCTAATATGGATGTTCAAAACATTGTTTAAGATTAGCTACAAAAATATAATTTAAATTAGAAATAAAAAATGCAGTGTTTTTCATTTTTTCAACTTCTTACGTTTTCTTCTAATGTTTTTCTTTTATCAGTAACAAGTTCCAAAATATGTTAAAAAAATTTTCAAGTTTATATATAAAAAAAATATTTAAAATGAAAATGATGAATGAAAATGACTATGTGGAAAAAATTTTTCCTTTCCGTTTCTGATTTGCTTAGACTTGTCAATTTACTCTAGTATACAAAAAGTAGAAAACCCTCAGATGACCAAAATATCTTCGTATGCTTAGCTAGATAAATATAGTTTGTTTAAATACACATCTCTGTAATCTAACAGTTTGCTGCATCTACATTTTTTATTCTCTATAGGCATATCCAATTTTTTAGCGAATTTTTATCAACAAAAAGTCCTCAATATATCAAAAACGTCTTTTATGGTGTCTTGTCTAAAAAGTAATCTTTGGGAAGTCTGTTCTAGCCTCCCGAAACAATAAAAAAATTGACATCTATGAAAATAATTATAACAATAATAAAAATAATCATTTTCTCAGAAACAACTAAATAAACTTCGTATCTTTTCAATACGTTCTTTCTTTTTAGTTTCAATTTCTGTTGCCAAAACTTCCCTTTCTTATTATTAAGTTCATTTTTTATCATTCTGCTCTGTATATAAAACATAAAAAAATTCCCGCTTCAAAAATAAAATCCCGTACGTTTCCTGCACCAATAAATTTCCCGTACGATTCCCGCTTTTAAGCTTTTCCCGTACGCTGGACACCCTGCTGAAGTACAAGGAAGCTTTATTTTTATAAAAATTCTAAGAAAAAAAATTTAAAAATCATTTTAAATTAAAATATAATACATATAACTTTAATATGTGCGTACACTGTAAATAATCCATTGTAATATGTATCTTTATGTCCACTGATTCACGTGGACAGCGGATTTTTTGCAGTGTACATTAAAAAATCATGCACTTATCCATATTTGCGCCGAATTTTCATCGCCGGCCGGTAGCTTCTGTGGAAGTTGTTAACCCAACACACATATATCGCACACACGCGCATCGTCCGAGCACGAAATACTGTAATAGAACTTGAAAATTGTAAAATTATGTTTTTTTTTCTCTAAAATATTGAGTTGCTTATTTTAATATTGTGGTATTTTGCAGTTTAAATTTATAAGAAAATATTTCTTAATCCATTGTACATAATATCTATTCAATTCATAATTTAATAAAGGTATTGTCTAGACTTAGGCAAATTTCCGTATCTACCTTCTATGGGGGGGGGGG
>JAUMHM010000003.1:1307010-1328801 GCA_032362435.1 Melikaiella ostensackeni | reverse complement strand
CCCAATTCTTTTCTATAGGGTTTAAAATGTAGCCCTTTCCCAAAGCAATAGCCTCCATTGTCTGGTTGTGACGCTGAGACTCTGCGAATTGTTGTTTGGCTACGCTAGCGTCGTTTACAGGCTTCGCTATACCAGGTAAGTAAGTGCTCCAAGTTCACTGAGTCCTGCAAAAATTAGAATAAATGGCAAAGCACCATCGACTTTGGAGCAATAGGCAGCACTCGCGGATTTTTCGCTTGGTTTTTATTGCCTACAGTTTTGATAGCTTTCTGCGTACCTTTGAGTGCAGAATTCATAGCAACTTTTACATCACTACTTCGTGCTATTGCTTTTTTAGCCGCATTCACAATTTTCCTGAACGCTATTAGTTTCTTTTTTGAAGTTGGCTTCTTCTTCAAACTCGGTTTCTTCTTCTTCTTTGAAATAGGTTTTCTCTTGAGTCCCATACCGAGTTTCGCTTTAGCATTCATCATGTTAGTTATTGCCAGTGCTGCTGCTTTCTCATCAATTCTAGCGTCTTTAGCAAAAACACGCTGCCAGACTTAACTGGCTAGTACTCGATCTGCAGCGTTTCTTGCTTCAACGTTCTTACGATTTTGCGAGTATGCAATGTCGTGTTCTTTACACGCTGCTGTCACGCTGTTTAGAGGATTGATGCCGAGATCACCTCTAGCAAGTCGTTTGGCTAGCTTAGTACCTAGACCACAGTATTGGTAGCCAGGCAAGTTCAACTTAAGCGGCAAGTTGTGGACTACTTTGTTGACCAATCCTTTACCTCTATGATGACAGCGTGACACTTTAGTCATGTTACGGTGTACAATCATTCCACGCTCTATGGATATTAGCACGCAACTGATTTGAAAGCTATATAAGCGCTGTATTTACAGTTCTCAAGACAAAAGATACAACCTATTGAACTTCCGTTGAAACATCATGGCAGCCTACTGACAGACAGCATACGTGCAGTGTTTTGCGGACTATGAAATTGTGGCAAGACAAATACATTAATTGCCCTATCTTACACCCAATCAGATTGAAATTTAACAATGTCTAAGTCTACTCGAAGTCCCTCAAAAAACCAAAGTACACATTTTTGGAACAGGTATTAAATAGTATAGACGGCGTTGAATAATGTCCTTTCAGTGAGCATAAAGAAATAATATCACCAAGTGATACTCAACCAAATTCTATAATTGTATTCGATGATGTAGCCTGCGAGAAACAGGACAACATTAGAGGCTTTTACTGTATGGATAGACATGCTCATGTTGACAATTTTTACTTATTTCAAACTTATGCTCGAATTCCTAAACATCTAATCCGAGATAACGTCAATCTGTTGATACTTTTCAAGCAGTATGAAAGAAATTGGAAACATGTGTATGATGATCATGTGAACACTGACATAAGATATTATCAATTTCGTGAGTTATGTTCAACATGTTGGAATACTGACAAGTATGGATTTGTTGTCATTGACAAGGATAGTGATCTCAACGAGGGAAGATATAGAAAAAGGTTTGACTGTTTTATCTCTCTATAAATACAAGTTATATGGTGGAAATGATGTCATTATAGACTGAGACATCAACACATTTATATGTCAAAATTTCACAAAGAGAAGAATGGTGCTCCAAGATTCGCAAAAGCTAGTGAGGCGATTCGACGTGAACATCGAATCCTCAAATGGGTAAAGAAGCCACTGAAAACATGATGAGTGGAACGTTTAAGCCAATCGTCATGCCATTGCAGGGACTGGTTAACATATCCAATCCTTCAATTAAGAAAGTTGAACAAAATGAGTCTGTAAGGGAAAAAGATGAAGAAAAAGAAGATGATGATAATGCTTCCTTCATGACTGCTGACGCTGAAGAAGAGAAAGATACAACTATGATTGAAGAAGATGTCACGACTGAGTCTGCTGATAATTATGAGCATTCGACAAAAAAGTTTCTCAAAATGTTACAACAAAATAGAAATCAGTATTTGGATATGGTTTATGGTATGTGTAAGCTCCATGATGGCAGCCTTATGATTGGTGATGAACTCATTAGTTTTGAAGGACAATATATCAATGTTGATGGTAAACATTATCTGAAAACTGTTGGTCTTGCTTGAACTGTTGTTTAGACAAATTCCCGAAAAGATGTCTATAAGTGCTGATGATTCAAACAATTATAAAGCAATATTTATTGCTACAAATGCGCACAAGAAGCGGTACAGTCCAACTGAACCTGTCCGCACCGGCAAAAATATAAAGTACAAAAACTTTATTGCAAAACTGTTCAACGTATCACGCAGACGATCCTCAACTAGTGGAGGTTCTGTACCACAGTATATGGTTGCAAGAAAGAAAGTAAAGACTGACTACGTCTACTGGTATGAACCTAACGAACTAGTTGATCGTCTTCGTCTACTCCTAGCATCTCAGGCAGCTGGAACCCGAGTCATAACAATGAAATTATATCCATGATTGATGAACTACGGGAAGCTGGAATTATATATTAGAAGCGGACTCATAACAATATTGTTAGTATCACGACGAGTATCGACGTGTTTGAACGTCACCTGGTTCGAACTGCTGCAACAAGTCGTGGGCCTCCTGGTGTTGGATTCATGATCACCTCCAACGGCCATTACGACGTAGATGGCAAGATACTTTTTAACGTTAGCGACACCAAAGAACAATATGACGCAGTCATTTTGGGACTTGTACAGCGCATTATGCAAAGCGAGAAATTACAGTGTATCAAGTCACATCATCTATGCGAACAGAGATTAACAATAATAATTTGATGACACATACCCTCGAAGAATCAATCAATGAGAAACTCAAATACCTTCAGATTGATACCCAGCAAGGTTTGTCAGTCCATAATACGGATATCATTGCTCAGTTAGACGCTCGATTAAACGCACCCGAGAATGGACAACAAGCAATTGTCAGTAGTCACAGAACTGCATAAACCTGCTAGAATGAATTGCCCACGTCGCCGAGTGCAAATGAGTGCCATAGATGAGACTTGGCAGGCAAATTTGGTTAAAATGCTACCCTATGCCCACGAGAATAATGGCTACAAGTATTTACTTATAGTACAGTTAAAGATATTTTTCTCAAGCATGCCTGGGCTGTTCCTGTTAAAGGTAAGAGTGGACTAGATGACACTGCAGCAATGCAATCGACACTGTTGCAGGGTGGTGTAGCAAAAAACTTCACACTGATGAAAGCAAAGAATTTTAAAATTCGCAGTTTAAGAATCTTATGCAACGATATGGCATCAGTCTCTGCTTGACGTATTGTAATCTAAAAGAATCCATCTGTGAGCGATTCAAACGCACACTTAAGGACAAGATGTGGCCACAGTTTAGCTTGAGAGGAAACTACAAGTAGATAGACATCTCACCTGCTCTCGTCTTCAAGTACAACAGTACAAGCTCGAGGACTATCAAGATCAACCTATCGCTGGCGGATTCTACAAGTACGAACTTGTCAAAGTTAGGCATCCAAATATTTACCTTGTGGAGAAAGTAATAAAAAAACATGGCAATAAAATCTTTGTAAAGTGGTTAGGCTTTGATAGTTCACACAACAGTTGAGTCGATGAATTAGATATGTAATCAACTTTTGTGCAATGTTGAAGCAACTCTGTGCAATGTTGAATCAACTTTGTGCAATGTTGAATCAACTCTGAGCAATGTTGAACCAACGTTGAATCAACTATGTGCAATGATGAATCAATGTTAAACCGATGATGAATGAACGACGAACCGACGATGAAACAACGATGAATCCTTGTTAGGCCAACGATAAACCAGCGATGAATCAATGTTGAACCAACGATGAATCAAGGAGTTTTAATCTAACCAGGAACTAATGTTAAATTTATATTAAGTTTGCATCCATGATTATGAAGTGACTCCACGCGATGGTGCCGGTGCTGTCTTTCAACAGGTAACGTTTGTCGTCATGTGGACTCAACGCAATTTTTTTCTGTTTGATAGTTTCAACATTATGTAGTCTTAACCTATTTTCATATTGTGTTGTGATTTGAATGCTTGAATTTCGTAAGCATTCAGTTTAGTTATTGAAAGTAATAATTTTCTTTACGAAGCTTGCTTTCACACCGTTTGCTTTTTTCATAAAATCTTCGCCGTTGACGCAGATGCTGTACATCTTGCTCCACAAGCCAACAAATTCCGTATACTTTTTGCGCATGTAATCGTAATGGAAATCATAAATTAGAATTTTAGATACATCTAGCACTATCAGCCCTACAAAGACTGGCTTGTTAAACAAAACTTTCGTCTTTCTTAATTCTATAGCCACGAGATTTTCACTGGAAATCGCTCATTGTTCGGCTGTGGAAGGTCGGTTTAGCTATGAGGACTTCTGCTCCATACCTACCCTCCTACTTCTTCACGAGTTTTACATTCATATGCTTTCGTACGTTCTCCATTGTTTTGCCATAAACTACATTGTTCATCAATTCGTAACATTTCTTTTCAAATTTATTCTTAGCTTCTGCTTTCTTTTTAGTATTGAAATCTATGTAACTTTTGAGCCACGTAGACTGATTAAATTAAAAAACTCTGTGAATTTTAATAAGTATGATTTCATTAGCTAGTGCATGTTTGGGAGCCCGGTAATGGAGAACGTACTTTCGTTTCGGCATGAGAGTAGTTAAAAGCTTCTCTTGGCCAAACGTGTTGTGCGTGTGCATAATCCTCATCAGATATTGTCGAGTCATTCAAAATGCTGCAGAATTTTTTTTTGTGGCAGCTGACCTTTTAGTTTCTCTCTTGAGTGAGGGTGTTCATAAGGAAAAACACCAATCCTCATTAGGAACTCAACTTTTTCTCTTTCGATGCTAGATAACACAGAATTTACAATTTTATAACCAGTAAGGTGTGATGCTAACTTTTCCAATAAAGAGGCCATGAATCGAAATGAATCTATGAACCTCAATTTGATTTGAGTTTCCTCAACATACTTCGTGAACGAAATATACATTTCTTTAGTTGATGCCAAAACTTTAATTTGACCATCAAATTGTGTAGCAACGTCCCGAATAATAAAGTGAGCATCGTACCCACTCAAGTTGTGAAACACAACAAGTATGGTTCGCAAATCCTGATATTCTAGGTTACAATTTTCGTGCGCCGAACTGCGGTACATACCAGTTAAGTGACAATGGTTGCGAACTTTCTTCAATGGTGGATGCAGAGGCTTCTCACGAATGTGACAAATGGTGGCTTCTATGAAGGCTTCCTTTCGCTCTGGAGTCAAGTTGTTCATTGTAACTGCAGAGGCAAATAGTTTCTCACAACCCTTTGCTATTCGCTGCAACTCAAACGCGAACCACTTTGCTGGCTCCTTATCTTTCGGGCAGGGCTCATAAAAAGATAATAAATCTTCACAGCTACATTTGAGGTATGAGCCGATGCCACAAACCTCATGTTTTTGGAAGACTTTTGTCTTGTACCTTTGATTTTCCGCTTCCACTAGTTTTAGGTTTCGGGCTCACAATCGGCTTATATAATGAATGAGACCTTCTCTTGATTTTTGACATTTTTAAATTCCATAAAATTTTTTCGAGGTTTTGGAAGTACAACTTTATACTCATTCAGTTTCGAGTAATCTTCGCTGTGAGCAATCAACTTTCCTCAGGACGAGAAATAGTGCAAACAACGACCACAGATGTATTTTCTTTTATGATGTTTCAATAGCTGACTGCTAATCAGTCGAGAGAGATCCTTGATCCAAGCGAAACAGAAGTTGAAAGACTGTTGTCTGTTGTCCTGTACATTATCTTCTTCGTCGCTCCTGTCCTCGTTGACATAGTCTTCTTCTACTTGGGAAAGATTTACGTGATGGTCTCTTTTTTGTGAAGCGAGATGAAGAGGACTTACTATGAATTCTTTCTTCCTTTTAATCATTCCACAGACGTTAATTGAGGTGTGATTTAGTCATTACTGATTGTCACCTAAATTTTGCACATTGATAAATGCTTTTTTCTGCTCAACCCGCTTAGAAAGTTTGGTGTAAGAGCTTCCTTTCACAGGGTTAAGTTTGTTGATATTTACTTCTAATTTGACTATGGAGTTCAAGGACCCTTCCGAGTCCTTCTCCTGAAACTCCTCTATGTCTTTTAAAATAGGATATTTTACATTGTTGGTATACCATAGTTTCAAATCTGTAGTAAGGTACAGCGCTCCAGTTTTTGATTTAAAATTCTTCTCTTCTGGTTTTTCCTTACCAATTTTGGTATAATATGCATCAAACACAGTGTTTATTTTTAAAGCCCTGTGCTCATACATGATCTTACCCACCTCTACTTCAAATAAAGCTGCAGCGTCACGAAGGAAGGCAAGAACATTTTTATGAACTAAATTGGCGACAACACATGTTCAAACTCAACTCTTGAACGCTCTATCAACATCATTCCATTTTACTCTAACATGTTTTGATCCTTTACTCTGAAGACCGCTTCCGTTTTTAGCTAGTAAATCGAAACAAGCCAGTAGGCATGCAATACATTCAATGATATTTAGACATTTTCGTATTTGATTTACTGTTAGAGGTGGCTTTCTATATAACTCCTTCCTCACAGTCTTCAAACACAGCAGGCACTCATTTCTCCAACGGTAAATTTTATACAGTTGTACATATCCCGATGATGAAAGTAGGGTTAATGCATCCTCGATGACCGGAACCAGTTTTGCACACTCATCGAGTAACATATGTCACAGTTTTTTCACTCTACTACTTTTTTTCTCTTCTTCACTATTTACTTCCACTACTTTTCTCTTGATATATTTTCAAGGCTAATCGCTTCACTATCGTGAATGAACTGACTGCGTTTCGCTAAAGCTCTGCTTTTATAGGCCATTTCCCTCACTCTTCCTGCCTTCTAGAAGGATCGAACGTTTCTAGAAACTTTGATCAATCTTTCTAGAAACATCGATAAGAGACGTGACCTCCAAAGATTCTTCTGGGAAGATCCATCTAAGTTTCTAGAAGTTTCCATGGAGGAAAGATCTTGAAATTTCTAGAATTGTTTGATCAATCTTTCTATAAACTTTGATTAATCTTTCTAGAAACATCGATAAAGACGTGACCTCTAAAGATTCTGCTGGAAAGATCCATCGAAGTTTCTAAAAGTTTCGATGGAGGAAAGATCCATCAAAGTTTCTAGAAACGTTCGATCCTTCTAGAAGGTAGGTAGAGTAGGAGTAATGGGAAGATGGATCTCAAAAGTATTAACGCAGTTAGTCGCATGGATGGGGTTATGTCTAGAAAACCGCTGTCAGCTCTTACTTTGAAGAAGAAATACGCCTTTTCAATAACTCGCAAAGTTCAAAGTACGGCACAAGGATTGTGGCTGAGCTGGAAAACCAGTTTGCAGTCATCTTACCCGGCAGAATCATGAAAATTTTGGAGGATGCTAACTGTGAGGAGACGTTTGGAAGTTGGAAGAAGCAGCTGCAACTAAAAAGCTCTATTTTTGTTATTTGGGAGGGCCCTTTAATCTTTGCGAATTTAAATATCTGCAATAAGTGCCATTTACTTTGTAAATTTTATATACTGCAAAAATTTTGTAAACAATAAATTTATATTCAAAGAGATAAACAAGCTACAAGACATGAAACAGTAGGCGAATATTATACTCGTATGCACGAACTTTAAAGTTCAGACTCTTGGGCGCTCTTCAGGATACAAGCCGCACTGGGCACACGTTCTAAATTACTTCTCGAAAACTAAGAGAGATCTAATTCTTATATTTACAGGGCTTTAAGAGGACATTGTAAACTAACTCTTAAAAAAATTTAAAGAAAATCAAAAACGGATTTCTTTCAAAAATTAAGTTAAATTTTTTTTTTTGAATATGTCTTCGAAACTGCGTCTTATCATAAATAATTTCTGAAAAATACATCCTAATATCGTTAAAATCAACAAAATTATGAAATTTCAAAAAAGGAGCAGAATTTTTAATTTTGAATATCTCCTTAGTTTTTCGAATTTTTCAAAAATTATTTTAGGGTTTTTCTTTTGACACCTAAGAGAACGGATAATAGAATTTTTATCAAAATTACTAATTAGGATAATAAAATTAATTATGATTTTACAATTTAATGTTTTTTATTTGTCTGTCTAAAATTTTTACAATTTCTTTCAGAAGTGAATCGTTGTTGATATCAAACTTTTATTCCTCTAATGAACATTTATATAAAAATAAGTTACCTCAATCACAGTTGTGTTTAAACACGCAGAACGTTGCAAAATTTCCAAAGGAATTGGAATTCTGACTTTTCCCAAAATGAATTAAATATTTTTTCTAAAGTGTCAGAACTCAATTTAGCTCAAGATAAAAATCGAAATTTACATCTTTATTAAAAGTAAATTAGTGAAAAAGGTAAAATAATTTAATTTATTTTACGAAGCATTCATAAATTCAGGTTTTAAACATTTTGTTTCACATCTTAAATCTTAAGTATCAAACATAAAAAACTGATAAACATTTATATCAAAATAGGAAAAGTCAATCGCAGTTATGTTCAAATACACAGAACGTAGAGTACGAGTATGTATGTTCGTAAAAAATATTTGCATGATTCGTGATATATATTTGCTCAAACAATAAATGCTTTAAATTTTCTTAAATGCTCTATAAATGTTCTGTTCGAACCTGAATGCTGAGCATATGCTCGAGAGCATTTTCTCTACATAAATTCTTGGTCATTTAAGAACTCTAGTGTCTAGCTATACTACAGAAAAGTCATCTTCCTTGGTTGAGAATTCATCTTTCTTGGTTGAAAATTATTTTTTTTGTCGAAAATTAAAATGTCTTAGATGTCTTAGAAAAAATTCGTGTTTCTGGCTTACAAAAATATGAGTGTTTTGTTGAAATTTCGTTCTTCTTTGGTTAAAAGTTAATCATTTTATCTGAAAATTTAACTTTTCCATTTTTGGTTGAAAATCCGTCCTTTTGTGAGTTGAAAATTCAACTGCTTGGTAAAAAAATTCATGTATTTTGTTAAAAATTCATCTTTTTAATTGAGGATTCAAATATTTTTTCAAAAATTCGCCTTCTTTGGTTGAATTGAACTATTGTTTTCAAAATTTAATTAACATATTGAAAAATCAACTATTTTCTGAAAGTCAACCTTTTTTTATCAAAAATTCAACTGTTTTGTTGAAAATTCCTCCTTATGGATTGAAAATTCATCATTTATGATCGAAAACTCTTCTTTTTTGGTTCAAAATTAAATTTCTTGTTGGAAATTCAAATTTTCAGGGTGAAACTTGAACTGTCTTCTACATGATTCATCTTTTCGTTTTAAAAATTCAACTATTTGGTTGGAAATTCAACTCTTTTAAGTTGATATTTTATTTTTGCTGTTTGAAAATTCGACCGTTTGGTTGAAAAAGCGTCTTTGTAGGTTGAAAATTCAACTATTTGGTTAAAAATTAAATTATTTTGTTGAAAATTCAACTATTCTATTAAAGTCATATTTCCTATATCAAAAATTCAACTGTTTTGTTAAAAACTCCTCCCTTTGTATTGAAAATGCATCTTTGATGGTAGAAAAGTCATCTTTCTTAGTAGAAAATTAATTATTTTTGTTGAAAATTCAACTGCTTGGTCAAAAATTAATGTATTTTGTTGAAAATTCATCTTTTTGATTGAGGATTCAAATATTTTGTTACAAATTCGCCTTTTGGGTTAAATTCAACTATTTTGTTAAAAATTCAATTAATTTATCGAAAATTCAACTATTTTGTGAAAGTCATCTTTTTTTATCGAAAATTCAACTGTTTTGTTGAAAGTTCGGCCTTTTGAAATGAAAATTCATCATCTATGATAGAAAAGTAATCTTTATTGGTTTAAAATTAACTTTTCTGTTGAGAATTTAGCTTTTCAGATTGAAAATCCAACTGTCTTCTACAAAATTCATTGTTTCGTTTTGAAAATTCAACTATTTGTATGGAAATTCAACTCTTTTTAGTTGAATTTTAATTTTCTTCGTTTGAAAATTCGACATTTGGTTGAAAATGCATCTTTGTAGGTTTAAAATTTAAATATTTTGTTAAGAATTTAATTCTTTTCTTGAAAATTCAACTATTTTGTCAAAGTCATCTTTTTTGATCGAAAATTTAACTGTTTTGGTAAAACCTAGTCCTTTTGGATTGATAATTCATCTTTGATGGTAGAAAAGTCATCTTTCTTGGTTGAAAATGAACTTTTTGGTTGCAAATTCAACAGTTCTCGAAAAACAAAGGCTTTTTGCTTTGAAAATCTAATTGTTTTGTTGAAATTTCTTTCTTCTTCGATTAAAATTTAATTACTTTATCTGGAAAAACTATTCCATTTATGGTTGAAAATGTATCACTTAGAATTTAAAAATTCAACTGCTTGGTAAAGAATTAATGTATTTTGTTGAAAATTTGTCTTTTTAAGTGGAAAAGTAATCTTGTTTGTTGAAAATTTGTCTTTTTCATTAAGGATTCAAATATTCGGTTCGAAATTCGCTTTTTTGATTGAATTTAAGTATTTTGTTAAAAAATTAATTAATCTGTTGAAAATTCAACTATTTTATGAAAGTCACCTTCTTTGATCGAAAATTCAATTGTTTTGTTGAAAATTCGTCCTTTTAGATTGGAAATTTATTATTTTTGGTAGAAAAGTCTTCTTTCTTGGTTCAGAATGAACTTTTTCGTTGAAAATTGAATTTTTTAGGTTTAAAATTCAACTGTCTTCTACAAAATTCATCTTTTCGTTTTGGAAATTCTACTATTTGGTTGAAAATGCATCTTTGTAGGTTTATAATTCAAATTTAGTTAAAAATTCAACTACTTTGTTAAAGCCATCTTTTTTTATCGAAAATTTAACTGTTTTGTTGAAAATTCGTCCCTTTGGATTAAAAATTCATCATTTATGGTCAAGAACTCATCTTTCATGGTACAAAATTAAATTTCCTGTTGAAAATTCAAATTTTCAGGTTGAAACTTGAACTGTCTCCTACAAAATTCATCTTTTTGTTCTGAAAATTGAACTATTTGGTAGTAAACTCAACTCTTCAAGTTGAATTTTAATTTTCGCTGTTTACAAACTCGACCATTTGTTTGGAAAAGCATCTTTGTAGGTTCAAAATTCAACTATTTTGTTAAAAATTCGATTATTTTGTTGAAAATTCAACTTTTTGTTAAAGTTATCTTTTTTCATCAAAAATTCAACTGTTTTGTTAAAAATTCGTCCCTTTGGATTGAAAATTCATTTTTGATGGTAAAAAAGTCATCTTTCTTGGTTGAAAATGAACTTTTTTATTGCAAATTCAACTATCTTCGAAAAACATAGTCTTTTTGACTTGAGAATCTAAGTGTTTTGTTGCAATTTCATTCTTCTTTGATTCAAATTTAATTGCTTTACCTGGAAATTTAACTATTCCATTTTTGGTTGAAAATTTATCATTTAAAATTGGAAAATTCAACTGCTTGGTAAAAAATTAATGTATTTTGTTGAAAATTCATCTTTTTAGGTAGAAATTTAATCTTATTTGCTGAAAATTTGTCTTTTTGATTAAGGATTCAAATATTTGGTTAGAAATTCGCCTTTTTGGTTGAATTGAACTATTTTGTTAAAAATTTAATTAATTTATTAAAAGTTCAACTATTTTGTGAGCCATCTTTTTTGATCGAAAATTCAACAGGTTTTGTTTAAGAATTAATTTTTTTGTGAAAAAAATGCAGAATAAGCTTTAAGACCGTGTTTATCCAACGGCTACGTTACTTTCGGGTGGGGGGGGGGAGGGGTCAACACCTCGTTCATCAAGGATGGTGCCCCCCAAGTGGGGTCAAAAATAGCTCAAAATTGATAACGTAGTTTATGGACGGCCCCTAAGCCCCAAAAATAAATTGTCTAGTTACAGTCCTGCCTAGGGATATTGGGCCCCTTGTGGCCAGGCGTGACGATACGCACCTACGCAGAGCCAGAGATGTCAGGACAGAACAGGACAGGACATGTCGGCAAGATGACAGCGGCCGTGTGACGCTCGTTCTCTCTCGTTTTTCGTGCCTTTTTTCAAAATTCACGAAAATAATTGACCCCGCCTCGTCGATGGTGTCTTCTCCGATCCTGGAAATAACCTAAGTGTCGTGAGGCGTTAGTCGTCGTCTTCCTCTCAAGTCGTGGAATCTCCGTACTGTGCAGTTCTCTGTGGTTTTCTGTGATTCTAGTGAGTGTAGGCGATCGTAGTCATCGCGCCTGTGCGATCTCGTATTTGCGATGTCCGCAGTTTCATGTTTGTGATTCCTCCCTCGATTTTTTTCTAAAACCTGGAAAAACGGGGAAAAATTCACCCCTGGCTCAAGGGATATGAGCATTTTCGGGGACTTCCAGCGGGTCTGGGTGCAAAGATTCCCGGACAGCGCCCTGCCGGCCGCCTGGGAGGAAGACGTCAGGGCGAATCTCGTCAAACATCAGCACAAGGTGGGAGACTCCTAGTCCTAAAATATACTCTTAATACGAATTTTCCAAGTGAGTTCCTT
The DNA here is from genome assembly GCA_032362435.1 of Melikaiella ostensackeni. Classification (NCBI taxonomy): domain Eukaryota; kingdom Metazoa; phylum Arthropoda; class Insecta; order Hymenoptera; family Cynipidae; genus Melikaiella; species Melikaiella ostensackeni. The sequence goes on along the minus strand of JAUMHM010000003.1, from coordinate 1,316,254 downwards.
TTTAGTTTTGTTTTTGAGACCCCTGTCGATAAAAATGGGTTAATCAATGTTTGAGATCTTTAAAAGAGTTTAGTGCACTTATTGATAAAGTGTCAAATCGTTCGTCAACACCACAGTGGGTAGAGACGTAGAGACACTCCTATAGCCCTAAAATATATTCTCGAAATAATATCCCATTGAATTACGTTTCTTTTTTTAGTCTTCTATTTTTATTTTTGAAGCCTCTGTCGGTAAAAAAGGGAGAACAGGCTGTCAAGATTCGAAACAGTTCGAAAGGTTTAAAAGGTGCCACTGATAAAATGCTTTATATATGTATTTCTATCGCTTGCAAGAGAGACAGGAAACGAGATGAGTTAATTTTATGGTTGCGAAAGACAAAAGCTATGAGGTTAATAAGGGAAAAGATAAGAGGAAATTATAGGACATTTGTTTAATTGGAATTATATAATATTAGTATTTATAGATTATAAATAGCTATTTTGAGCTCTTCAAATTAACATTTTTTAAATTTGCAAAATATTGAGCATGAAACATTCAATTTGGAACTTTTTTAATAAAAAATCATTCAATTTTGAATACATAGTTCTAAAATGGTTTTATTTTTATGGTGTGAGTTTGCAAAAATAATTTCTTAATTAAAAATTTGTCTTCCTTCATGAAGGAAAACTACAATTATTTTCAAATTTAGAAATTGAAATAATTCAATTCCGAATATGTGTTAGTATTAAATTAGTAATTTTTAATGTTTTATTTAGCTTTGTAGGTGTAAGATATCTAATTTAAAATTTTTCAATTTTGAAAGTCTACAATTTTTAAAGCTTCAAATGATAATTTGAACATTTTTATTTTTGAGCTTTTGAATACCTTAGATTTCAATTCAAGAATAATAAGCAGATCAAAATTATTAATTGAAAGTTTAAAAGTAGCAAATGTTAAACAATTATGCGTTGAAAACGATTTTAAGTCAATCAAAATTAAAATAACAAGTTATATTAACTAAAATAATAAATATTTCAAATTTGCGGTGTAAAAAAAAAATATTAGAAAATTTAAAAAGAATAGAGTTGAAAAATTTTTTGTTTTGAAAATAGATGTACTCGAAGTTCTGAAAGTTCAAATAATCGAAATATTTTTTCCCAACTCTATTTATAGAAACATTGTTTTAACTGCAATTAAAAAATAAGCATTGTAATTTTCTGTTTACTTTATTGTTTTCAGTACAATTAAATCAATATTTCAGCACTGTTTCTAGTTAACAAAGCAATCAGTACATATTTCGTTCATTTCAATTTTGAGAACTTCAAGCACGTTAAAAAAAGTTTTCAACTTTTTACGAATCCGTTCCAATTACTTGAATACAAGGCTGCTACAGTCCAGTCTACTTAATAAAAGTGAAAAAAGTGACCTTTTTAAATCGAAAAAATGACCAAAAGTGATTAATTTCTAACCCAAAAAGTGACTAATGTGCATTAATAACGTAAATCAATGTTCTTTTGAATTCAAAACAATTCGATGTAATTTGTAAGAAGTCCAGGTGAATTTTAACGAATTTAGGATAAATTCAAAAAAGTTCAAAGTGAATTCAAAACATTTCAAGTTAAATTCAAAGAGTTCAAGATAAATTCAAATGAATGGACAAAAATTCCAAAAATCAATATTAATTCCAGTAAAATTGGAGTGAATTTACAAGAATTCAAGGGAATTCAAGAGACTTTGATAAAATTTATAAAAATTGTAGTGAATTGAACAGAACTTAAAAAATGACAAAATTCCCAATAAATTGAATAAATTGGGAATGAACAGAATTCAGGGCGAATTCAACAGAAGTTAAATGAATTGAAATAATGATCAATAAATAAATAAAAAGCCCAATGAATAAAGTAAAATCTGAGTGAATCCAGATGAATTTAAGGGAAATGAGAAGGAGCCGATAAAATTGATAAAAAAATTGTATGAATTGAGAACAATTCAAAAATATTTTAAAAATTCATTGAATTAATTAAATTCGGAGTGAATGTAAAAAAATCAAGGGAATTTGAAAAGAATTTGATGAAATGCCAAAGAATTCAAGTTGAGTTGAAAATATTTAGGGAATTTGAGAAATTTAGGGTGAATTTACAAAAACTATTAAAAAATCAATTCATTTGACTAGAATTGAGTGAATTTAGAAGTCTTCAAGAAAATTTAAAAGAATTCAGGTTGAATTTCAATAGGTGAGTTTAAAAGATTTAAGGGTGAATTCACAAAAACTATTAAAAAATCGATTGAATTGCCTAGAATTGAGTGAATTGGGAAGTCTTCTAGAGTACTCGAAACAATTCAGATGGAATTCCAAATGATTTCAAATTAATTGAAAAAAATTCAAAAGGTCCAAAATGTTCCATTGCTTTCAGTAAAATTGAAGTGAATTGGACAAATCTACTTCAACAAAATCCAAGTGAATAGAAAAAAATAAAACATAAGAAAACTAAGGAATAAAATAAAAGTTCCAATAAACTTAGAGGAAATTAAAGGAAATGAGAAGAATTCAACGGAGTTGATAATAGTATATCATGCAACATGTGCGTAAAATGCGGTTTACACACGCGATCACCACAAGTGGGTAAATCGTACGCACATGTTGCATACGATATTTTTTAAAAAAGTGTGCGTAAAAATGCGTTTTTACACACCCATATTAGCGCGTAGAACTAGTGTTATTTACTTTAATTTTACGCATTAATATGGGTGTGTAAAAACGCATTTTACGCACACTAGGTCAAAAAAATTCAAGTGAATTGAAAACAATTCAAAAATATTAAAAAAATTAATTGAATTCGGAGCAAATTTAGAAAAATTCAAGGGAATTCAAAAAGAATTTAATGAAATGCCTAAGAATTCAAGGTGAGTTTAAAAAATTCAGGTCGAATACACAAAAGCTATTTAAAAATTCCATTGAATTAACTAGAATTGTGTGAATTTAGAAGACTTCAAGAGAATTCATAAGAATTCAGGTTGAATTACAAATGAATTGAAATTAATTGAAGGAAATTCAAAAGATCCAAATTATTCCATTGATTTTACTAAATTGCATTGAATTTAGGAAAATTCAAGGGAATTGAAAAGATTTTCATGAAATTTATAAGAATTTGAGAAAATTGAACAAAATTACTTCAACAGAATTCAAGTGAATTGAGAAAAATACACGTAAGAAAACCAATGGATAAAATAAAAATTCGAGTAAACTTAGAGGAATTTAAGGGAAATGATCAGAATTCGGTGAAATTGATAAAAACTCAAATGAATTGAAAACAATTCAAAAATATTTCAAAAATTCATTGAATTAAATAAATTCGGAGTGAATTAAAAAAAATCAATGGAATTTGAAAAGAATTCGATCAAATGTCTAAGAATTCAAGTTGAGTTTAAAATATTTAGGGAATTTGAGAAATTTAGGGTGAATTTACAAAAGCTATTAAAAAATCAATCCAATTGATTAGAATTGAGTGAATTTAGAAGACTTCAGGTGAATTAAAAAAAATTCTAGCGAATTCCAATGAATTCAAATGAATTTAACAAAATTCAAAAGATCCGAAAGATTTCATTGATTTCAGTCAAATTTGAGTGAATTTAGAAGACTTCAAGAGACTGATGAAATTCGTAAGAATATAGGGTGAATTCAAAAAAATTCCATTCCATTGATTTCAGTAAAATCAAATAAATTGAAAAAAAAACAATGAATAAAATGAAATTGGAGTAAACTAAGGGGAATTTAAGGGAAATGAGAAGAATTCGATTAAATTGATAAAAATTCAAAATGGAATTTAAAAAATGAAGAAATAGTTTTAAAATTCATTAAATTTGGATTGAATTCGGAAAAATTCAAGGGAATTGAAAGAGAATTTGATGTAATGCCTGAGAATTCAAGGTGAGTTTAAAAGACCTAATGTTGAATTTAAAAAAATATATTAAAAATTGGAGTGAGTTTAAAAGAATTCAAGGGAATTCGATGTAATTCATACGAATTCAAGATGAATTGAAAATAATTCGGTTGAATTTAAAATACATAATTCAAGTGAATGGAAGAAAATTGTTGAAATCTAAATAAAATCCATTGAATTTAGTGGATTCTCCTGAATGCCAAAGAATTCAAGAAAATTCAGAAATAGGTAAACCTGAATTCAATAGTGATAAACCCTTGGGTTTTGTGTTTTCATTAATTGAAAGAAAAGTGACTAAAGTCAACTTTTCATTTAAAAAAGTGACTATAGTGACTTTATCTTTAAAAAGTGACTAAAAAGTGATTTAAGAGAAAAAAGTGACTAAAAGTGAATTAAGTAACTGCTAGCAGCCGCGTCTAAATAAAAAAGAATACAAATAGAAAGGGTTCGAGTTTTTGAAGAAATAAAAGTTGAAATTAAACAATAGCAGAGATAACTGCAATTTTTGCATTTTGAAGTAATTTAATTTACAGAAAACCGTTAATTTTAAGAATTTTCTGAACTCAAGTTTAAAATTAATTTAAACTTGAAACTTGTCTTATTTGAATATAATGCAAGTTGTCAAGTTTTACATTTGAGAAACGAATGTTTTGAAGCCGTATGATAAAGAACAATTTCAAATTATTATTTAAAATTAAACAGTTTCAATTATTTCCTTTTAGAATTTTAAATATAAGCGTTCTTAAATTAGAAAATTTGTAATTAAAAACGTTTTCAGATTTAAAAAATATAACTTATAATTGTACTACTAAATCGAACAACTTTGTTTTAAATGTATTTTTTAATTAAACATTTTTAAATAAAACACCACAAATAATATACAATTCTACTATTTATGAAATAAAAGCCCTTAAAATTGAAGGATTTATAGCTGAAATCTTAAAAAATTCAACCTTTTTCAATCTACATTGTTTAGTTGTACCTGATACAATGTAAAATATGTCCCGAAAGATAGAAACGCACCTTTAAAGTTTCGTATAAACAAAGTGCTTAATTGTGCTACTAATAGTTTTCCCAAAATTCAAAAAATTTTGCACTGTAAAAAAATCTTTTTTTGCCAGACCGCAACTTATCATAAATTAAAATCGAAAGGTTGTGATATCTAATTCTAAATTTGTAAATATTCAATTATTGAAGATTCCGTTTAAAATGGAGGGAAGGGAAACTCCTGGTCCAAAAATATATTCTCGAAATAGGTTTCTTTTTTTAGTCTTTTCTTTTATTTTTGAAGCCTCTCTCTATCAAAAAGGGGAAACGTTCGAAGAGGGTTGAGAGGTTTGAAAGGTTTAAAAGCTACTGATAAAATGCATTTTATATTTTTATTGCTTCTAGTAAAGACAGGAAGCGAGTGCGTTAATTCTTATTGTTGAGAAAGACTCAAAGAGAGGAGGTCTTATTTCTATAGTAGTGTAGACCGTAGAGAAGAGTAGAGGTCGAGGAAAAGCTAGGTGGAAATTATTAGAAATTTGTGCAATTCTAGTGGTCGTAATATATAAGGAAGCATAGCAATCGGGGCCATTGTACATTATTTTTCATTCTTGGCTTGTTTCAATTTCGTTTAATTTTTTATATTAATTTTGAGGTTTTGCAAATATAATTAATCCAAATGATTAAAGAGAATAAAAAATAATAGTATATTTGAGTCTTTCCAGAGATGTTTTCAATTTTTCGAATTAAAACTTGATGTAAAATGTTAGTTTTGAATGAACAATTTTTATATTTTGATATCAAAATCTTTCGATCCCATGAAAATTTATAATTTTAGAAAAACAATATTCTTTACAAATATTTTAGATAAATTACAACTTTTTTGTAGAAAATCTTTTTCCCTGTAATTAATTTTCGCGCCAAAATATTAAAATACCTCATAGTAGCAACTTTTATTAAATATTTTTTACCTCGGTGCCCTAAATATCGATTTTTCCGCTTCACTCAGAGTGAAAAATAATTACCCTTCTCTTTATTACTGCAAGTAATGCGCTGAACCTTGGAACTAATTATACTCTGATGTACATTTTCCATAATCGGAACTAGACTTTTATATTATTTGTAACAAAAAAGAAAAATTCTATAGATAAAAATTGAAATTAAATGCTCACGGTGCGGCTGAACCAAATTTGAATGAAAGTTCCAGGTAAATGGGATTTTTTTATTGTTTATGGTAATATGGCATGCCATGAACATTTTGAGATGAAAATGAAAATAATCGGTCGAGCACTTTTTGAAAAAGTCGATTTTTGTATTTAATTACTAAGAAATTGAGAAATTTTCATAAAATTATATGGTAAGTATTGGTTAACATTTTCTGTATTAGATTTTTTTATTGAATTTAGTTTTCTGTCACCCGACGAACATTTTAAGGTGGCAATTAAAATAATCGGAAGGGTGCTTTTGAAAAAAGTCGATGATTTTTGTATTTAATTACTAAGAAATTGAGAAATTTCCATAAGATTATGGTATATGGTAATGATGGTAAATATTGGTTAACATTTTTTGTAATAGATTTTTTTATTGAATATAGTTATCTGTCACCCCATGAACATTTTAAGATGAATGTGAAAATAATCGGAGGGATGTTTTTTGAAAAAAAAAACTCGATTTTTATATTAAATTACTAAGAAATTAAGAAATTTTCATAAGGTTATATGGTAAATATTAGTTGAAATTTTTTGTAATCGATTTTTATTGAATGTGCTTTTATGTCACCCCACGAACATTTGAAGATGGAAATCGAAATGATCGGAGCTGTGTTTTTTTAAAAAACTCGATTTTTGTATTTAATTACTAAGAAATGAAGACATTGTCATAAGATTATGTGGTAAATGTTTTAATTTTCATCTCAAAATGTTCGCTGGATGAGACAACCACATCAATAAATAAATCTATTTAAAAAAAATGTTAACCAATATTTACCATAATATGGTATAATCTTATGAAAATTTCTTCATTTCTTAGTAATTGAATGCAAAAATTGACGTCTTTAAAAAATAGCCCTTCCATTATTTTCATTTTAATCTTAAAATATTCGCGGGATGAGATAACCGCATTTAATAAAAAAAAATTTCTTTAAAAAATGTTAACCTTTATTTACCATAATATGGTGTAATCTTATGAAAGTTTCTTCATTTCTTAGTAATTAAATACAAAAACCGAGTTGTTTCAAAAAATACTCCTTCAATTATTTTCATGTGACAGACAATCACATTTAACAAAAAAAAATCTATTGAAAAATTTTCAATCAATGTTCACCATATAGCCTTATGAAAAAATTTCAATTTCTTAGTAATTAAATACAAAAATCGGCTTTTTCCAAAAAACGGGCGACCGATTATTTTCAACTTCATCTAAAAATATTCGTGGGATGTCATGATATTATAAACAATCAAAAAATCCCATTTACCTGGAATTTTCATTTAAACTTAGTTCAGCCACACCGTGTGCTACGTTTTCCAAAGTCCATCAAACAAAAATACCGCTGCCAAGTACTGTGGGTGCATTCACTATGGGTGTATTTATTTGTGCTCATTTTATGAGCACGTTGCTTCCTCATGGGTATCACATAAATTTGCTTCCTCATAGGGGGAGGGTTTTCTCTAACAAAAGAAAAAAATAGACACGTTCAATATATTTCAAGCTTATGTTTCTGTCTTACCGAAAATCTTATTTTCAGAAAATCAGAGAGACCATCAATTTCATGACCCAGCTCTTTTTCTTTTCGAGATATGGTGAACAGAAAAAAGTTACACACACAAACATTAAAGAAAAATTGCATTTTCGAGTTCCTGGGGTCGAATTATATCGAAGTATGTCAAAAAAGTTGATTTGAAAATTTAGTTCATCACAAACCTCCCTCTGTGAGAAAGCAATATGTTGAACTTGTGTGCTCGCATTTTATATTCCCTTAATACATCAAATTCGAATCTTACAAATACAGTTCTCAACTTGTATTGCCTCCACACAACACTCATTGTCAGTAAGGATAACATCAAGATAGCATTCATTTATCGTTTATTTGACAAAAGATGTTTTGAGATACGAAAACGATAACAAAACGATACGACATGATACGAAACTATTTAATTGTAAAGTTCACGCTTCTAAGTATTCTTTTCTGCATTAATAGAGAAAAGAAGAATTAGATCTCAATTTAGGATTCACGAAGAGAATATTTTTTTCTTCTATTTTAAGGCCATATCATACTTACCTAAATTAATACTTACTTAAATTTTTTTGGAACAACTCAGACCCACACGAAATGAGGTATCAAGTTGAAAATTTGAGAAATTAAATGAACGACACCAAGGAACGTTTGTATGCTCATAAATTTTTAGAATAACAGAAACAAATTTTTTAACTATTTTTTTTTAGTTCTAAAAATGCAGAGCCATGAAAACGTTCCTTATAATGTCCTTTATTTAATTGCCCAAATTTTTATCTCGATATCTCATTTCGTGTGAGCGTAAGTTGTTCCAAAAAAATGTTGACAAGGTAGGTTTTGGGTGAGTATGGCCTTAAAATAGAAGAAAAAAATATTCCCTTCGTGAAATCCAGATTGAGACCTAATCGGAGTGGCCGCTGAACCGGGAAATGACCAGGAATTTTTAAGACCGGAATTTCATATCAAATGATATAATGCAATTTAAAATAAGTTCAATTTCAACTTTTTTGTTTAATCTTAAGTTCAACTGTTAAATTTTTCAATTATGAAATCAGTCAGTCTACAATACGTAATTCCAAAATCTTTTACTTTACAAATTTTCCGTTTTAGGTCTTCTTTTTTAAGTGTACATTTTCAGTCGAAAGAGTTTCAAAGTGCCGTTTTGAAGACTTAAACAATTAAGAATTAAAAGCTTTTGAAATTTAAATTTCTTCATAAATAACGTTTTAAGTTAATCAACTGTAAATATAAATCAATTAATGATTTTTAAAATTGAACTGTAGTTCGAATATTACAAATTATCAATAATTGATTTTGCAAGATAATTCTTAATTGATTATCAATTAATCTGGAAATTGAACAATTTACAGATTTTTAAGATGAAAAATTGAACTGATTCAGTTTGAAAGCCTGAAGCAAGAAGAATATAAAGAACGTTCTTTCAACTATAAAAACAGGGGAAATGAGGAGATTTTTCACAAAAATAGGGGTATAGTTCTTTTAAATAAAATTAATGTAGGTTTTATTAAATTCAGTTTGAAGTGCTGTAAATTACTAAACTTTCAAGTAAAAATATTGCATTTTCAATAAAAGAAATGAATGTTTA
>JAUMHM010000003.1:1267592-1283088 GCA_032362435.1 Melikaiella ostensackeni | reverse complement strand
CCCCTCCCCCCCCCCTCAAATGTTAAAAATCCCTAGTGACACTTTAAATCGAAAATTTTGACCCAATTTTCACCTCTTTCACAAAGTTTCGATTTATATTTTGAGAATCATAAACAAAAATTCAAGATATTAGTTAGTCCTAAACGATTTGTTTGCTAATTTTATCTAAAACAGATCCCAAAATGTTTCAAATTTCGGACATTTTCAACCGAATACACGAATTTTGAACAAAATAGTAAATTTTAAGCCAAATAGTTGAATTCTCAACCAAAAAGATTAATTTTATACCGGAAAAGAAGAACTTTCAACAAAATACACGAATTTTTAACCAAATAGTACAATTTTCAACTAAAAACGATCAATTTTCAACCGAACATGGAATAGTTAACATTTTCAGCCATAAAAATTAATTTTCAATAAAAAAATGAGTTTGTCAACAAATAAGTTGAATTTTCAAACAGAGAGATAAACCTTCAACCAAAAAAAATTAATTTTTAATAAAGTAGTTCAACTATTAACCAAATTGGAGAATCCACAATCAAAACAGATTAATTTTCGATCAAAGAGTTGCATTTTCAAGCCACAAAGACGAATTTTCTACAAAACTGTTGAATTTTTAACACGAAAATATGAATTTTCAACAAAAAAGTTAATTTTTAACCAAATAGTAAAAATTTCCACCAAAATAGTTCAATTTTCAACAAATTAAGATTAATTTTCAACAAAAAAGTTCATTTTTAACCAAGTAGTAGAATTTTCTACCAAAATTGTTGAATTTTTAACTCAAAAAGACAAGAGTTTTCAACCGGAAAGGATGATTTTTTAACAAAATTGTTGAGATTTCAACAAAATAATTAAATTGTCCAGAAAAACTATTAAATTTGTAAGCAAAAAAGGTGATTCTCAACCAAATACTTGCTTATTTATCCAATAAAGATAAATTTTTAAAAAAAACGAATTTTTCAACAAAAAGTTGAATTTTCAATCAAAGATATGAATCTTCAATCAAAAAATTGCATTTTTAAGCCACAAAGACGAATTTTCTACAAAACAGTTGAATTATTAACACGAAAATATGAATTTTCAATAAAAGAGTTGATTTTTTACCAAGTAATTGAATTTTTAATTCAAAAAGACAAATTTTCAACCAAAAAGAATGACTTTTTAACAAAATTGTTGATATTTCAACAAAATAATTCAATTTGTAACCAAAAGAAATGAATTCCCAATGAAAGACTTGCTTATTTATCCAATCAAGATGAATTTTTCAAAAAAAAAAGTTGCATTTTCAACTAATAATAATAAATCTTCAACCAAAAAAAGAATGAATTTTTAACAAAGCAGTTTAACTGTTAACCAAATAGTTACATTTTCAACGAAACGAAAATATGAATTTTCAACAAAAAAGTTCATTTTTAACCAAATAGTAGAATTTTCTACCAAAATTGTTGAATTTCCAACTCAAAAAGACAAGAATTTTCAACCGGAAAGGATGACTTACCAAAATTGTTGAAATTTCAACAAAATAATTAAATTATCAACAAAACCATTAAATTTGTAAGCAAAAAAGATGAAGGGGATTACACTGTAATCTTATTTTTAGCTAAGATTAAAAATCTTAGGGAACAAAAACAGGAAAAGTAGGTTTTTCACAAAGTCATTTTTTTCAAATTATTTCTTTTTAGCTCATATACTTAGAAAAATACATTTGAACAAATTCAAACATGAGCATTTTTCAAATCTGTGGTTTATCTATTATTCAATCTTCGATCTGTTCGATTTTTTTCAAATATATTTTTATCAGTAGAAGGTGCTGAAGTGTTCAACAAATTTTTCAAAGCTAGCTTAAAAAATTCGTAAAACAAAAATGACTAGAAAATGTGCTAAAGAATAGGCGCTACTGTTGTTAGAAAGCACTTTCGTGAAATATTCAGGAGATACCCAGTTTTTAATAATAATGAAATCCCCTTTTAATCCCATTTTTGTTTACCTAAATTGAACTGCTTAATCGCTGTGGTCCCTATTATAACCATAGCTTTTTATAAGAATCATATTTTAATCTCAATTCAATTTCCTTAAAAAAATTATTTTGCAAAAATAAAAAATTAAGAGAAATTCTTGCCATGATTCTGAATTAAAGTGTGGAAGCAAATTCCATTAAAAAACTATTTTCAAAATTTTACACAAAAATTACGATTCCACGTGTGATTTGAAGTTCACGTACCTCTAGTCTCGTGTTTGGATAGTAATGAATATAGTTAACGCACATCTCATCAGATATGGCAAATCCACCGAGAGTTATGTTTGTCCTTTTTAATGTGTTGTAGGTGCAAGTTGTGATTAGAGAATCGCCCTAATAAAATAACCAAAATTTGAGTGTCATTTTGAGGAACGAATTTCTGTGTAAATTAATAGAGTCAATTATTTAAAGATTTAGTGACACAAAAAATTTCGAGGGTCCTGATTTCTGGTGATATATAATCTCCTCGATCGATAGCATGCTTCACACAAGATTATCGCCAATTTAAGATTATATAGATATTTTCCTTAGATCTTATACAATTTGCCATTGTTATATTAAAAAGAAAGTTACCGGTAGAACCGTCACGTGGTCCGGCAGAAGTCTAATTTCCTGAAAATGGGTCGAATAGTGATTATCGTAGTTCAAAAGTGGCAGTTCCTCGCCACCTCTTACGTGACGTGTTGCCACTTTTGTGCCTGTTAGATGTGTGTGTAGTTGTGATCCGAAAATTCGAATTCCACTAGGAGGCAAACCAACACCTGTGCATTCCGTTATGCAGTGTCCTGATAAAGAAAATGATTCCTGAAAGTAGAAAAATGTAAAAGAAATTTAAATTTAATGAAGGCATCTTGATATTCATACCTCGAAACTTATCTTCAAGATTAAAAGGCAGAAAACTTAATATTCGGAACTTTTTATTAGTGGATTGGAATCCTCTCAAGAGAACAATTTACCCTGAGATTCAGAAATATTTCGTTATTTATTTTATCCATTTTTTTTTTAGTGTAAATTTATTGTTTGACGTGATCGGATGATTGCTATTCACACCGCCATTTTGTAACTGGTATATACCTGTTGAGGTGGAATAGCCATTTTGTCTGTATATTCGAGACCTAATTCGATTACACCAGCGTCGTATTTTCTCAAAGTTTTTGTGAGGAAAAATTGAATTCCTGAAGAATCGATAGTTCCGGCTTGTAATTCTGGATTATTGTAATGGACTTCGAGCATAACGTGGTCATTGAAACCAGCCCCTCCAATCGAAAAACCTGCATCTTCTGGATAAACGAATGCGTCTGCGCCCATTGCCCAGGCAGCCAAAACTTTTTTACAAATCTATAAATAATAATAGAATAATAATTTATTTTTAGAATTTTGAAATTTGTTTAATTTTTTTAAAGGTTTAAATTCTTTTGTAATCTAGTTTTTACTTGTGTTTTCTGTGGTCGATCAGGACTGTCACAGGGCCCATTGAACGAGGGAATTTCCATATCTACTGGACCAGCACAGTGAAAAACTTCCATGTGATGAACCAAATGTTCGTTGCCTTTTTGTATCACTGGACCAAATTGCAAAATGTGATGTCTGAAAATATTTTTGGAGTTGTTTCTTAAACGTAAGAAATTTGTATGGTAACAGAAATATAATATAATAATGTTAAAGTAAGATGTAATATAAATATATTACATATTTGTGTAACAAGAACATTACACAGTCTTGCAAAACCAATCAACGTGAATTCGTAACAGTAACGTAACGATGCTGTGAATAATGAAGTACGTTTGATATGTAACAGTTATGTAACAAAGGTGCATGCGCAAAATTTATACGACAAAAATATTAAATCATCACGTCCATCATTAACATAACAAGTTCGTATAACACATACCATTGTTGCGTAAGCATTATGCATAACAGTTGTGTAGGTCAGCATAACCTTTTTACATCTTTGTTGAATTACATTAGCATTCCACCATTATATGACCTTCACAGAACATCAGAGACATATCGCGGGGGCGCGAAATTGGTACAATGAAAATAAAAAAAAAATAATAAAAAAAAAGAAAAATTACTGGTTCCGGTGTTACATAGGGGCGCAATTTCAATATTTGCTGTGGGTGCTATTTTCCGTAGATACGCCACTGCAGAACATTGTTACATAACACGTAAGTGGAATTACATAACATATTTTGATAATACTTCTTTGACATTTCCATTACATTGTCATATAAAAGTTACATAAAATTCGCCAACATTGTTACGTAACAGTCAGGTAGCATTAACATAACATCATCAAATATTCGTTACGTGACATTAAGATAATATCTTACACCAACAGTTATGCAACGCTAACATAACGTTTTTACATAACTGTTATGTAAAATCAACATAAAAGTGTTACATAACTATTATATAACATTAACTTAACGATTTAACATGTTAGTTATATAAAAAATTGCTACAGCCCAGTTACATAAAATTCACAAAAAAATCTTACTCAACATTAGTTCAACATTTGCATAAGATTGTTGCGTAATAGTTGTGTAACATTAAAATAACATTCTTGCAAAACAAATATGTGACACTTTTACTAAACAAAACAAAATTAATGTGACATTATAATTATAATGACTTGTTTTATCAAATTGCAATCTTCATGTAACAATAAATTGATTTTATAACTTACAGTTGCTCTGTTTTAAATAAAATTAAAATCTGTTTATATCATACTTTTTCTTTAATGCTGACGACAATTTGAAGACTCGACACCAGTAAGTTGTTTCCTTATTGGGGACTTTGACTTTGTCGTTTAAAATTTCAAAATTCCACGTGTCTGAAGGAAATTGGGGTTTGATATGAGGAGTTCTCAACATTTCAGTTCGAGACATTCCTGAATTTTTAGCATCTTCTATTCTCAGACCAGCCAGTGAAGAAAGAGGACCTCGACCCTTTAGCCAAACTAAATGAGTCGTACCTCTCTGAAATAATTTTTTAATTTAAGCAATAATACTTTTCATATTCTTAAATAAACACCTGATATTTTCAATGAAACGAGTACATTAATATTTTATAATTTAATTGTAGTAAACAATTTTTTAAATCATTATTTCGATAAATTGTACCTCAATAACGTAATCATGTTTGTCACAAGTATCAAATTTCCTAGTGAAAGTAAATTTTGTGACATTTCCTCTCCTTTTCCAATCAAAATTTTCACAATCTTGTTGAGAGTCCAAATTTATCATTCCATCCTTGTCAGTCCATGCATCCTGAAATATTTTTAATAAAAAGAATATTTGAAAAAGGAATTATTTATGAATATCTTATAGGTAAGTAAAATAAATAAAGAATATGTAAATTATAGTTTAGGTGATTATTAATAAATTAATTCGGAATTTGAATTAATTAATTTAGATAATAAGTGAATTTACAAAAATTTTGTCCCATTGAATGTTGATTGATATATTTTGATATACATATGTATACATATGAGGCTCAAATTAATCAATTAACATAACTTTTTAAAAAATATAATTTTTAATAAATTAAGTTGTTAGCAAGCTGGGAAGTCTCAAAATTCACTTACTTGTATTTTTACGTCACGATGCCAACCCATCCAAAGAATACAATAATCTGCTGGTTTTAATTCACCATAATCCGAAAAACCAATCGCAAACCACGAATTTTCTTCACCCACATAATGAACTTCAGCAATTATTAATTCACTTATGAAATCGACCATAGACAAGTAATACTCATTTTTATGGTTATAATATTACAACTATATTATTTACCTATATTATTTAACTATAATATTTCAACTATACTGAAGGAATGAACAAATCTAAATATTATCTCATTAATTATATCAAGTTTTGTTTTTTTTCTTTTCAAGAAATGAAAAATGATTTTTTTTTGTAAATTAAATTTAAAAACTGACAAAAAACATGAACCAAGAAAACGGGAAAGAAGTTGTTTTCAAGAAATTGTTTTCATTATTTTTTTACCTCCAATGAAAAGTGGATTCAGAACCCAATGGTACAGTATGAACAAGATTTTTATCCACTTGTGATTTCACAGAATGATGATGCATTTCTGCCAAAATGAGTTTAAATAAAATCGCAAACATTAACAGTTTCATTTTTAAAATTGTATTTCCACAGAATAATTCTTTTTTTAAAGTCTTTCCTTTTTATTAATGAAATGTTTTTTTATTTAATTTTTTAAATTGTTCAACTTTCTCGGAATGAATTATGTTTTCTTTTTTTTTGATAATTCTTTCTTTTTTAGAAATATTAAATAAAATATTATTGTTCTTGGTCTACTTTCTTTCGGCCGTTGTTCGATTTGTACTAGAGCGTCTCAGTTTGTGGAGCTCGAAATACAGGATTATGTCGCGCGAACGCTTTGCGCCGAAGCAGAGCGCAGACTCCTGAAAATGATATCTCAAATGTCGAATATTTTTTTACTGAAAGAAATTAGGAAACGTGACCTTATGTTAAATGATCTAATTTTCGGACAAAATAAAATAAAAATAAGAAAACTTGTTTCGTTTTCTATAACGTTATGATCAATCCAATTTATGAAGAGTTTTTTATACTGTAAAAAGGTAAGTGAAATGCAAGGGAATATTTTTCTGGGATAAAAAAGGAGATGTAGAAAAATATATCTTTAAACAATATAAAGAAGTTAACCACTCTTCAAATCTGATGTACAACTGGGCACTCTTCTTTCCACAAGGAATTCAAATTCAAACATTTTTTTAAATTCTTGTAAAATCTCTTTGCACCTTCGGAATTTAGAATTCTTCAAGGAATTCTTTAAAAATCACTCTAAATCTTTCGAATTTGTCGCAAATCCCGTAAAATCCTTTGAAATCTTTTAAAGTATTTCAAATTATTTTCAAATTCCTTGAAACACATCGAATCATTTTGAATTCGTTATACAAATCCCTTGAAATCATTCAAAATTTTTAAAAATGATGTTAAATATTTTAAATGCTCATCGAATCCTTTATAATTCCGTCAAATTTGTTAAAATATCTTTAATTCTTCAATTCTTTAATTTAAAAAAATGTTTAATTCCTTTAAATCCTTCAAGTCTTTTGAACTTGTGTGAACACCCTCAAAATTTGTTTAATGCCATGTCAAACTTACCCGATTCTTACCTTACCGACATTTCTTTGCAACTTTTTCTTTTGTAATTATAAAAATTTAGGATCATGCAAACGTTCCTTACTTTATTTAACTTCCTAAATTTTGAACTCGTCATCTCATTTCGTGTGGACGTGAGTAATATACCCAAATACGTTTGGTTTCTATTTTTTCAAAAAGTAGTATTTATTAAATGAAAATTATTTTTAAATTCTCGCGCTGTGCGCGCGAGAAGTTTCTTATTAGCAATCAAATTATCAATATAAATCTAAAATATTTCAGAGTTGCCTTTGAGAAGAAAAACAAATTTCTGGTCATTCCCGATTAGCAAAGATTCTTTCAGGTTATTAAAATAAAAAAATTAAAACTTTCAGACCTGAAAAAGATCTCAATTTAAATATTGAATACTTAACTAGAGAAACAGAGCATTCAAAGCATCAAAACTGTTCTGAACTTAAAGTATTTCAAAATGAAATTAAGACATTTTTAATCCATTAATTTATTAAACTTTTAGTAATGTAAAATTAAAAATTAGAAGCCCCTTATTTTTGAACTATCATCAATTTTGGTAGTTTATAACTCTGTTAGTACCAATTAATTTTCTTTTTCCTCTACAGGTTCGATGGGGCTTTTTATAACCTTTTCATTAATCATAAGCATTTCTTGAAAAAAAACAATTGTCCTTCTAAAATGCAGATAAAAAACAAATTAAGGCTGTTTCCGTACTCAAGACATATATTATTAATCAAGTTTTCAAATATTAAGAGTTTAACAAATTTCTTCAACAACTAATAATTCTGAATTGAAAGAATTTGAAATTGAAAAAATATATATATTCAACGATTTTGAATTGAAATCGTTCCAAATCAAACAATTTTAGATTAGGTAAAATTTAGAAAAAAAGGATAATATTTCGAATGAAATGAAAAGGAATGGGTCTTGTATCATTTCTTAATAAAAGCGTTTAAAATATAATAGTTTGAAATTGAAAGTGTTTTTAATTTGAAATTTTTAAATCAGCTCTCAAAATAGAAAAATTTCAGACTAAAACCTTAAAAATTGGGCAATTTAATTAGAAAGAAGCTCAAATTATATCATTTCTAACATTACATTTATTTCACTCTTTGTAAAGATTTTTTTTTCATTAATTTTAATTCATTTTAAGGCTTGAATTTGATGACTTATATTCATTTTTCATTGTTTTAAATTTATTTTGAAGGAATTTAACTCAGAGCTGTTTAACTACTAATCCTTTAAGCTGAAAATTGTGCAACTATCAAGTCTTTCAATTTGATACTATACAATTTCGACGAATTTAAAAACCAGTCACTTTTGTACGTTTAAAATTGAAACCAAACAATTTAGAGTATTTAAATCTACAGTTATAGAATGTAAAACATCAAGGCTTTCAATATGAAATTTTGAAACATTTAATAGTGAAACCTTTTTGACATTTTTAATATTTAAATTTGAAACTATTATTGATTCAGGAGGATTTAAATTTAAAATTGTTGAATCATTAACGCTATCAGTAAAAATTATTGTACGATTTTAAATCATGTAATTTTGAATGTTTTTTAATAATTCAATTTTGAAGATTTACAATTGAAAACTCTTGAATTTTAATTATATATAAATAATAATTCTTCAATCTTGCTGATTTTGAAGATCAAAAGTCAAGAGTTTTCAATTCTAAACCTTCTAACTTGAAGAAATTTCAAATGTAAGTCACCAAAATTACAGAATTTTTAATTTTAAACCTTAAAACTTGTATAATTTTTAATTGTGAAATTCAAGAATTAATAAATCTTCAATTTTGAAGATTTACAATTCAACGTTCTACAATTCTGAAGTGCTGCAAATGAAAATTCTTCATTTTTGAGTGTTTGCAATTGAAGACTCTTCAATATTCAATGCGTAAAACAGAAAATGATGCAATTTTGTATGCCTTTTTTGGAATAGTTCAATTTTGAAGATTTGAAATTGAAAATTATTTGAATCTTAACTTTGTAATTGAAGATTTATTAATTTGGAATGTCTATAGATTAAAATGATGTAATTTAAAATAATTTTTTTTGGAATAGTTCAATTTTGAAGATTTAAAATTGAAAACTATTCAATTTTTAAGATGTAAAATTGAAATGTATTCAATTTTATAGGTTTTCAATTTAAAATTCATCAGTTTTTATAATTTTCAATTGAAGATTCATTAATTTGGAATGTTCACAGTTTAAAATTATGTAATCTTTAACGTTTTTTTTTTTGGAATATTTAGTTCAATTTTCAAGATTTACAATAGAAAATTCTTCAATTTTGAATATTTGAAATTGAAGATTCTTCAATATTTAATGTGTAAAACAGAAAATGACGCAATCTTGTATGTTTTTTTTTTGGAATAGTTGAATTTTGAAGATTCAAAATTGAAATTTATTCAATTTGATAGATTTGCAGTTTAGAATTCTTCAATTTTTACCATTCACAATTGAAGATTCATTAATTTGTAATCTTTATAGTTTGAAATGATGTAATTTTGATTTTTTTTGGAATACATAGTTCAATATTGAAGATTTAAAATTAAAATTAATTTAATTTTATAGATAATAAATTGAAAATGTTTCAATTTAAGATTTACAATTGAAGATTAATTAATTTTGAATGTTTATAGTCTAAAATGATGTAATTTTGAATGTTTTTTTGCATATGTAGTTCAATTTTAAAAATTGAAAATTGAAAATTATTCAATTCTTAAGCTTTGCAATTAAAGATTCATTAATTTGGAACGTTTACAGTTTAAAATGATGTAATTTCAAAAAAATTTTGGAATATTTTGTTCACTTTTCAAGATTTACAATAGAAAATTCTTCAATTCTGAATATTTGAAATTGAAGATTCTTCAGTATTTAATGTGTAAGACAGAAAATGATGCAATCTCTTATGTTTTTTTTTTGAATAGTTCAATTTTTAAGATTTAAAATTGAAATTTATTCAATGTGATAGATTTGCAGTTTAAAATTCTTCAATTTTTATGATTTACAATTAAGGGTTCGTTAATTTGTAATCTTTATAGTTTGAAATGATGTAATTTTGACTTTTTTTTGGAATACATAGTTCAATTTTGAAGATTTAAAATTGTCTTTTATTCAGTTTTATAGATTTTTAATTGGAAATTCTTCAATTTTCAAGATTCCCAATTGAAGATTAATTAATTTTGAATGTTTATAGTCTAACATAATGTAATTTTGAACGTTTTTTTTTGCACACTTAGTTCAATTTTAAAGATTTAAAATTAGAAAAAAATTATTCAATTCTCAAGCTTGGCAATTAAAAATTCATTAATTTGGAATGTTTGTAGAATAAAATGATGTAATTTAGAATGTTTTTTTTGGAATAGTTCAATTTTGAAGATGTAAAATTTAAATTTATTCAATTTTTAAGATTTACAATAAAAAATTCTTTATAATTCTCCATAATTCATAATTCTTCAAAATTCTGAATATTTTGAATTGAAGATTCTTCAATATTTAATGTGTAAAACAGAAAATGATAAAATTTCGTTTTTTTTTAAAAACTTCAATTTTGGAGATTTAAAATAAAAATTTATTCAATTTGATAGATTTTCAATTTAAAATTCTTCAATTTTTACGATTTACATTTAAAGATTCATTAATTTGTAATGTTTATAGTTCAAAATGTTGTAATTTTGAACGCTTCTTTTGAATGGTTCAATGTTGAAGATTTTCAATCCAAAATTCTTAAATTTTTAAGATTTACAATCGAAGATTCATTAATTTTGAAAGTTTAGTTCTTAGTTTCAGAGAATTATTTGCAATAAAAAATTGTTATATAATAAAAATCTCTACATCAATAGCAGGTAATAATAAATCACGTAACGTGTGCAATCTTTTCAGACATCAAGATTCACTTTTATTAATTTTTTGCTTGTCTTTTGCCTTTTCTACGTCTTAATCTCGCTGCTTGATACAGGTAGTTATTTATTTGCGTAATTTACTTAAACGCTATTAATTTTCTAATCACGAGATAATTACGAGATCCTGCGGCTTAGACTGAGGTGGGAATAATCGATGATAAATGAATCAATATGTGTTTCTGGTTTATAAGATTCGCATTTAACATCTTTTTAAATAGAAAATATACCCAATTATTATATTATTATTTATGTTCAGTTACCCTTAATTTAAATTAATAAAAAATAAAAATTAATAATCTCCCCAATTAGTATTGTCTTAAATTGATTGTAGGTGTGTCGAAAAAATCTGTTTTAAAATAATGTAAGGTGTACTAAAATAAGAAGATAATAAACGTTGAATATTTCTAAGATGAAACTAGTTAAAGTGCAAATAGATCTGTGGAAGCCGATTTTAAAGAAATAACTTTAAAGAAAATTTATTCAAAAAAGATAATGAAAAAAAACGAAATTTTGGTAAGTGTACCCTTTTGTTAAAAATTGTTATATTTATTCCAAAATAATACAGATTAGTGGAGAAACCCTCTACAAACAAATTCCAGCCATATTATTTAAATGATTTTTTTTTCATTTTGTTACAAACAATTGAAAATTAATGAACAGAAGTAGATTGTTTTTCAGAATTGTTTACTCTTTCCATTTCAGACTAATATTTCTCGGAGAAAATGTAAGAATATTAAGGTTTATTTAGAAATCAGATAGAAGTGATTGCTTAAGCAAATTTTATAAACACAATGCACATATTGGAAATTATTTAATAGATAGTTTTCGTTTCTTCTGCAGGTACAACTGCAAACTTCTTATTCAATTGTTTTTAGTAGTGATAATTTGCTATTACGCAACCATTTTTAATTATTTAAACAAATTGAATAAAAAAACGCATAAACTGGCAGTTCTTACTGCAAAGGTTTTGTTCTTTTCCACAAACTCAACTAAAAATATCTTACTTATCGCTCTATACTGTGATCGATATCGGTTTGACGACAATAGTTTATTATTTAAACAATTTTAATTAACAAATATGCTTAACTTTGTTAGTTTTTACTACAACGATTTCGTTTTTTCCGTAAAATCAACTAAAATTATCTTGCTTAGGGCTCAGCACTGTGATACAGCTCCGATCGAAAACTATTTATTAGTAAAACAATTTTAATTCACAAATGCATGACTTTATCCATTTTCACTGCAAAGGTTGATTGAATGGAAAAAACGAAATTTTCTTAGTCGAAACTGACAGCTATGCATTTGTTATTTAAAACTGTTTCAAAAATAAATAATTGTTATCCTTCGGAGCTGCATCACTATATTGCGCCATAAGCAAAATTATTTTAGTTGATTTTACGTCAAAAAACGAAATTCTCGTAGCAAAAACTTACAAAATTATTGATTTGTTTATTAAAAATGTTTAAATAATAAACAATTGTTGTCTGATGGATGTCTGTCGCTGTACAGAGCCATCAGTAAAATATTTATACTTGATTTTGTGGAAAAGAACAAAACCTTTGTAGTAAGAATTGCCAATTTATGCGTTTTTTTTATTCAATTTGTTTGAGTAATTAAAAATGGATAACCCGTGGGATATCCTACAAGGCGGAAATGTTGATATAAATGGGATCAAATGGGATATCCCGGGATATCCACCAATATGCATGAAACCTTAATCTTTAAAATTTCTTTTGGTTCATGTTTTAGAAATTTTTTTCTGCTGAGTTATTCACTAAAATCTCTTTAAAAATTGAGGGTTCTATATTTTATGGACGGAGAGTAGTAGATTACTGTCCATAGATGAAGTCTCACAATTTCAATGTCAGAAGAATTTAACTTCTAGACGATGAAAAAAAAAGTAATAAAAATTCAAATATTTGAGGGTATTATATCGATCCGGAAGTGATGGAATGCGTCGGCCGGAAATACCGAATGCTGGACAATATTGCATTCCCTCAGAGATGCCCTGTGCCTTATAAAACGACAATCAAGAAATTCCAGAATACGTATTCAGCTTTCGAATGCGGTCGGAATTCCTCTAATGGCGAGATCGTGATCATCAGAACAATCTCCCTATTCTTTGATATTAATTCAAGAATACTCGTTTTCATATTTTTTATTACAATTATGGATGAAAATCATAACCATTTTAATGAAAAAGTAGTTTTTCATTAAAAACAATTAATACAATTTAGTTAAAGAAAGTTATTAGAATTTAAAGTCAAGAAAGAAGTTCTAGAAAATGTTGTTATATGACATCTTTGTAACGAAAATAGAACATAGATTATAACATCATTACATTTTATGTTTAATCAATAGAAAATATTTATATTATTGCAATATTCAATATTTAGTTATTTTTCAGCAATGTTACACAATTATGTCACAACAGCATAACATTGTTACATGAAATACACATAATATACTTATGAAACAGCAAGGTAACACTTATTTAACAAAGATTTAAACAATTATATAGAGAAAATATAATATAGTTGTAAATAAGTAGTATATGTATACGTGTTAATGAATGTAACATGTAACATGAATGTTAATTAATTTTCTACCACTTAGCACAATAACGTATTTGAATAAAACAGATATAGTAACAATCTAATATAATTATACATATATTACAAAATAACAGAGTTATATAATGATCAAATCCATCACAAGTCAGGCAGGTTTTACACTGGAAGTCATAGAAAGTCTCAGGGGCGAAATACGTTGTTTTTTAGAGGAAATTAGGATACGTATTTTACTTTTTGTTGATTCAGAAAACTCATCTTCAATTTGTTTCCGCTTTCTGTTGCCCTAGAACTTTTTTTCACATGCTGGTACATTTAATTCTGTACGAAAAGGTGAAATGTTTATACGCAGCCAAAAAAAGAAATTGAAAAATTTCTTGAAAATAATTACAGGTTCAAAATTTTTTTTGAATTTTTCAAATTTTTTTTGAGGTTATGTTCTAGAGTGACCACATCCATATTTTACATAAACATTCCTTAGAACATCCTTCATAACATATATTTTTGCTGAATTTTTTGAAGAGTCGGAACAATGTCAAAAAAAAATCGCGCATGCAACACTACGCACCGTTACGGTCCACTGCTCCCGACCGCATACTTTGGAACACAACTCTATTGCATTTTTTCATGGTTAGAAAAGTTGTTGAAATTGAAGATAGGATTGTAATTGATGTAAGTGATATAATTAAATACATCATAAGTAATATTTCCTTCACAAACGTCTGCAGTTAGCCTATCCAAATTATAGTTTCCAGAGTTTACCACGAGGAAATTTCTTCAGGGTGCTTTATTATTGTGAGTCCCCTCGTCTATCACAAACCGGGGTACTTTATTAACGTGTGTCCCCTCGCCTCTCACAAACCGGGGTGCTTTATTTTCGTGAGTCCCCTCGCCTCTCACCAATTCAGAATTTTGTTAATCCTCATCGCTATCATAATTAACCACTGCAGTGCAATGGTTTTTTTTAAACATTTCGCTGAGTTCTTGTGATGGTTGAAGAATTTTCGACTGCAGAGGCGAATGTCACTGTATGATTGACTTTGTTGTAGCGGATGAGAGACTGAGAGGGCTTGCATAAGGGATACAAGGGTTATGAGAGACTCTGAGTGCGGAGCGGATCACTACCTCTTACTTTCAAAAATGAGTCAAGGTTAAGGGTGGAGAAGAAGAACTAGTCGAAGCAGACGCGAGTTAGAATAGAGAATTTGTAGAAAGCAGAAGTACAATTGGTATATCGTGAAAAGCTGAATAAATATTTAGAACATCATGAAGAAGACTGGAAGACTGAATTAAACAATAAAAATGTAGAGGGTGCATGGATAATACTGCGGAATAGCATCTTTAAGAGTGCATCTGAATGTGTGCGGTACTGCGGCTGTAGGAAGAAAGGCTGGAGATGCTTGGTGGAATGAGGACATCTGCGGGGCTGTCAACGAGAAAGAGCAAGCATACTCGAGAACATTGAATGGTAAAGGTCTTAGCGATGAGGAGAGTACTAGATTAGAAAATGATTATAGAGATATATGTATGTATGTATCTTTATTGTCTTTGAGAATACAAAATTTCTATGGCAAGAGAGAGACACTATGAACGAAGTAAAATATGTATATATGACTGAAAATTAGTGGTATAGGTACAAAAGAATTCGACTCTTACTTGTTAGGCACTACAGTTGTCTGTGATCAATCAAATAAGGAGAACGACCTAATTTTCAAAAACGTATTTATGAAGTTATATATTGTGCAGAGAGTCGCTGGATCAGCATTAGATAATAAGAGATGTAGATTGTCTCCGTTAATCGTATGTAAATTACGCAAATTGT
>JAUMHM010000003.1:1206916-1220846 GCA_032362435.1 Melikaiella ostensackeni | reverse complement strand
TTCAAGGCCACTTCTGACTTCCTAGAAATTTCTTATATTGCCATTTAAGTCCTCACAGCAAGTATAAAAAACCCTTTAACCGGAAATGTGAATGTAGTAAAAATCTAAATTCCCATGAAATACATGTCCAAATGTAAGGCCAAAAAGCAATTTCCCCAAAATTATAGCATCTCTCCTCTTCTTTCTGCCTTAAGTAAATACTTAAAGAAATACCGAGTTATCGGAACCTCCAAAAAAAACCCTATTGTCCCAAACATTCTTTCAGACACATGTTACAAACAAGTGTCCTTATATGTGAAAATACTCAGTGAATTTATTGTGTTGACCTTTTCCTACAATATCATTTCCAGGAGAACATCTTTATGTTCAAATTCAGTAGCGAACCACAATTTAAACAAATTTTTAAGAGGAATCAACACTAATTGGAATTTGCCGCGGTCGAGGTAATTAAGTTTTCCCTCTTACCGACATTATCATAGACCCAGTTGGGACGTCACATCGTGTAGCGATATTGATGGTCATTGGACCGTCGCA
Organism: Melikaiella ostensackeni; assembly: GCA_032362435.1. Lineage (NCBI taxonomy): Eukaryota > Metazoa > Arthropoda > Insecta > Hymenoptera > Cynipidae > Melikaiella > Melikaiella ostensackeni. The sequence goes on along the minus strand of JAUMHM010000003.1, from coordinate 1,220,312 downwards.
AATCCGGTTTAGGAATTAGAATTTTTTTAGGTAAGATTGCCGAAAATTTTGATTCTGGATTGGTGGAAGGGCTACACTTAGTGTAAGGAAACTGTAACCAAAGGAAAATGTTATTAGTAAAATTCGAAATTTTAATTTTTCCCTCTTATGTTTTTCATTTTGCGCATGCGTGAACTTGGCAACTTTTATATTTTCAATATTGGCACTAGAAAAAATTCCCGCCGAAGCTAGGGAATTATTTACGTCGCCATTTTAATGTTTTCAGCTTTGTTGGTGCTTGCCTTGCCAGCGTTTCTCAAAATTTGTATTGGTTTCCGATCCAATTTTTGTAGATAAATATTTACATTAGAATGCACGAGTGACTACAGATAGTGCAGGATGTTCATTAAACAGGTATTTGGACAACATTTATTTTATTATCTTCAAAATCCAAACTTCCTATCTATTCTAGTCTTCCAAAACTCCGGTAGATTTGCTGGTTTCTATAATTTTTAGGTTATAATTTACAATTTTTTATCCTAAATTCATTGTTTTTTGCACAATTCTAAAATATTATCATAATATTTCCATTAATATATTAATTACACATAAAATATGATGTTGCATTATTTTTTAGTTTCAATATCGGGTTATCTTCATCTAAATTTTGGCATCTGACGTTTCTTCTTGTCAAATGGTTTTACTTAGTTTTACGATGTTTTGGCTATTTCAGTCATTTTTGGGTCATTTTTATATTAAACCTTGAAGTTTCGGTTTATCTAGCAACATTTTTATGTGTATCTGTAACAGAACTGCTGTCCAAAGTCAAAATTACGAATTTTGTAAATTTTCGGTTTGACGTTAAGCAGATTTGATAAATAATTGTGGTGAATTAATTGTCGTAAGTATCATATTTGGGTTGCAGAATTTAAAATAGTTACGAGTTGCAAACATAGTTACGATGTTAAATTTGACAATTTTCATTTAATTCATTTTAAAATTAAATAATCCAAGTAACTTTCTTATGGAAATATTTAATTACATATTATAAACACCGCATTCACAGTTCAAAGTTGATAATTTAAATATATTTCATTGTATTTCACTATGTATTAATTAATAATCGATGTATTTTCCAAATATGAATTTACGAAATATTTGTATCAATATAAAAAATTATTAAAGTTATTTAAATTATTCAAATATTCAAGTAGTTTCATGTTGTGCAATTTTAAGTATCCAATCAGTAAATATTCAAGAATTAAAGTAATAAGCCGAGTCTTTCCAAGTTTCAAAATACAACAAAATTTTTAATGGTTATGAGCATTGATTTTGCAGTACTGATAATTAATCAAATTTTTGTTATATTTTTCAATTTTGTGTCCTTCGATCGTAATTCTTTCATCATTTAATTTAAATCTCGCAAATGTTTTACCAATTTTTCAAAATTTAAATATTTAAATAAAATGAAGGGAGTGGAATATTAGAAATTTTGTGATATTCAATGTTTTTGAAGAGCAACATTAATTTATAAATTTGAAATAAACAAAGAGAAAAAATCAGAGAGGAAGTCAATCGAATCATTTCAAAAAATGTTCTCTGAGTAACAACATAATAAGTAACATCTGAGTGACATAATTTTAGTATTATTTGAGTATATAATTTTTTATTCTCATTCCAGGTTATTATCCAAGGCTTTAAATCCTACAGAGAACAGACTGTCGTCGAACCATTCGATCCTAGGCATAATGTAGTTGGTACGTAAATAAAAAAATAGTCTAGAATTATTACAAATTGAATTAAATTGTTGTATTGTAAAAATAAAAGTCCCATGCCTTAAGTCTGAATTTATTAAAAACATTCTAGTTGGAAGAAACGGTTCAGGGAAGAGTAATTTTTTCTACGCAATTCAATTCGTTCTCAGCGATGAATTTTCTCACCTTCGCCCTGAACAGAGACAAGCGTTATTGCACGAGGGAACTGGACCTCGTGTCATTTCCGCTCACGTGGAAATAATTTTCGACAATGCAGATGGAAGACTTCCGGTAGGACTTTTAAAATTTTCCCTAAATCTGCAACTCGAACAATATTAAACTATATAAGAATTCAAATATACTTGGATGAGAAATTAATTAAAAACTCTTTAACAGATCGACAAAAATGAAGTTTATTTGCGGAGAGTCATTGGCTCCAAGAAAGATCAGTATTTCTTGAACAAGAAGATAGTGACCCGTAGCGATGTGATGAATTTGTTGGAATCGGCCGGATTTTCCAGGTCAAATCCTTATTACATTGTGAAACAGGGAAAGGTGCGTCTATTGAATTTTTAAATACTTATGAGATCGTTACTTCTTGAAAAAGATATTTTTGATTTGTGAATCAAACATGAATAGAATATTTTAATTTATTAAATAATTATTTCGTAGATTAACCAAATGGCTACCGCTCCCGATTCTCAGAGGTTGAAACTTTTGAGAGAAGTTGCTGGCACAAGGGTGTATGATGATCGGAGGGAGGAATCCAAATCAATTTTAAAAGAGACTGAGGGCAAGGTTGAAAAAATCGAAGATTTCTTGAGAACAATCGGTATGTTTATTTTTAACTCTAGAACTAGAATGCATATTACGTTGCCTACACAATTCAACTTGAAATCTATTTCCTTGTTCAAGATGGTTTTGTCTTATATTGTATGTTTTTTATTGAAACAATTGAGTTTAGCCAATGTCACATATTTATATTATTTTATTACATTTATTGTAAAATTATATAAAAATGAACGGAAATGGACGCTGAATGGTTATCCACCATTGTGAATCGACGCACAATACAATCCCGAAAGAGTACAATTTTTGGTTCAAAAAGTTCCAGAGGTACTTCTCAATAAATCTTAAAGTTGCTTGTTTAAAGATTGAAGCTTATTAAATGAAACATCTGTCGAAGCCGATTTTTTAAGAAAAAAAGTTCATAAATTTATTATTTAAGTTGCAGAATATCACAAAACAATAATTTTTTATATTTCTGCTACCTACTTTGCCCCATTCATTGATATTTCCTCAACTATATACAGAATTAGTAAACTTCTTTTTGATCAATGAAAATTTATGTTGTATGTAGAATTCCTACATTTATTAATTGTTATAAACAAATTAATGTATAAACTGGTATATTCTGCATTTTTGGCGTTTAATGGGTTATTTATACACACCGATTTTTTTTTATGCGGAAAAATTTATTTTCATCAGGAATAATATGCTGACACAATAGATTGTCATTTAGCAGCAAGTAGTGTTATTATTATAAACAAGTTTTATAGACAATTTCACTTACATATTTGGCATTTTTTAACATAGAAAATTTGTGTGTTTGTTGCGGAGTCATTTATTTTCATCTCAAGAGTAATATGTTCTCAGAAAAGATTGCTATTCAATAATTCTTGGGAAAAAGGTAAATGGTTCCGCAGAAAAGAAAAATTGTTTATGTTAAAAAATTTTTTTAAAAAACTAAAACCTGTTGAGAAATACGACCTCTGAAACATTTTGAAATAAAAATTGTACGTTTTCCTCACTTATTGAAAATTTTGCTCAAATTGTTCTAAAAGCATGAAGCTTAGTGTGATGATTATTTTGGCATTAAACAATTTTAAGGATCGGGTGCCCAACATTTTTTAATTTTTTTTAAATGCTGTATTTTTTTAACTTATAACACGAGAAAGCGAGAACATCATACTCGTGTCACATAAAAATATTTTGCTCAGTTGCATCTATTAATCAGGCTCGTTTCGTTAAATAAATAAATAAATAATTCCAGAGGAGCGTTTAAAGACACTCGAAGAAGAGAAAGAAGAACTGAAAGAGTATCAACGCTGGGACAAGCAGCGTCGGTGTTTAGAGTACACGATTCATGAACGCGAACTTAAAGACAATAAGAGGAAACTGGATGAACTCGAAACATCTCGTGCAAATAGCGGAGCTGAACAAGCAAAACTTTGTTCGGATGCAAAAAACGCTCAGGAACAAGTTCGTGCCGCCACGAAACGATTGAAGGAAGCCAAGAAGGAAGTTCAAACCGCTAAGGAAGAACGCGACACTCTCAGGTAAAACTAATAACGACTGAAGGACTTGTCCATTTAAATAATTAATAATTGAAAATATAAACAAGGCTCTCAGTGAGCCACTTATTCTACTTTGGTCCTCTACAAAGCAGACAAAAATTAACCAAATGTGCATTTATGTAGTGCGGAGCAGCAGCAGCTTTTGAAGGAAAAAACAAAATTGACACTGACGATCAACGATTTGTTGGAAGAGGTCAAGGGAGACAATGACAGTCGCAAGAGGGCTCAGCAAGAATTGGAGAAACTCAAAGCGAATATCGCCGAGAGGGAGAGGGAACTCGAAGCAATCAAGCCTGAGGTATAATAAAAGAAAAGTTGAGAAAAACAAACAAACTGAAAACTAAGAAATTTCAGTACAAATTGAAATCCCTTTTTTGTTTTTTAGTATGAAGAGATGAAGCGCGTTGAAGAAGAATGCACGAGAGAATTGGCCCTGAAGGAACAGAAACGCAAGGAATTGTATGCGAAGCAAGGAAGAGGGTCACAGTTTACGAGCAAGGTAACCAAATCTCTAAGCAAATTTGAAATAGATGTAAATTTAATAAATATCTGATTTAATTTTTTAGCCGCTGATATGAACTTTAATTAATTTCTCAGGATGAAAGAGACAAGTGGATTCAAAATGAATTAAAACAGCTAACTAAGCAGATCAGAGACAAGGAAGAACATCAGAGAAAAATCAGCGAAGATTTGAAAAAAGATGCAGAGAAGCAGATTGCTTTGGAAAAGAAGATTGAGGAATATACTCGCGAAATGGAGCAGCAGAGGAAGTCGATTGATGATCATAACAAACAATACTATGATTTGACGAAAGCGAAGGACCAGTGCCAAGCAACTCGCAAAGAACAGTAAGTATTTTTTTATTTGTTTAGAATTCAGGGATCGAATTTGAATTGTACAATTCTAAGTATTTCAAGTGCAAAACTATTTTAAGGGCTTCTAATTGGTGATTGTCTAATTTTTAAGGCTTGGAATTTGAATTCAATCGAATTTCGAAGACTGAAAAAAAATATTAGAAAGCGAATCCAGTGAATCAGAGATGTTAAACTATAATTATGCTGATCATTTTCTAATTTGAAGATACTTAGGGGAAATCTCCCTACAATGGATAATCATTAGTAAACAGCTGAAAAATATGTAAAATAATTTTGATTTATTAACACGTATAGTATCTTGAGTATTTGGTATTTTTAATTCATGATTATCCATTGTACGTTGCAATATTAACTGTAGGGAGGTTTTCCAATTAAGTGCCTAAAACATTGTAGAAAATTCCAGAATTTTTAGAGAATTTTAGATGTGGACGAATATTTAAGAAAATGGCAAAGTAATTGAGAATATTCTGGTGTAATTTCAACACATTCCAGAATAGAATAATTTTAGAACATTCCAGAATATTCTAGAAAACTAAATATTTGAGAATTCACAGGAAGTTTTAAAAATTTCCTCGGAATATTCAGGAAAATCTCAGAATGTTCTGGATTATTCTGTACAATTCTATAGTATTCAAAAAAAAAATCCAAACTATTTTCGAACGTTCAAAAACATTTCAGAATAATATGGAACATTCGTAAACGTTTTGGAATATTTCAGAAAATTCCATAATTTTCAGGAGAAATTTCGAAATAGACGAATATTCAAGAAAATCATAGAAATAGAATATGTATAAAATATTTAGATAAAAAATTCCAGCATAATATTATGAAACATCCTAGAAGTTCTAGTAGATTCCGAAACTTTTTAAAGTACTCTAAAAGAGTAAAGAACGTTCTACAATTTACAGAGAATTATAGAAATATAAGAAAATTGAAGAAAATCTCGGAACACTTCAGAATATTCAGATCGAAAATTCGAGAAAACTCAAAAACTTTAATTTAAATATTCAAGAATATTTCAGAATATTCGAGTGTAGTCAAAGAATGTGGTCATTTTGTTTATTCAATAATTTATAATAATTAATTAAAAAGTGACAATATCAACTGGAAATGTCGATTTTCTGAAAAGACTTGTGGCGCGAAACATGTGGTGACGTCATTTTTTTTAAAACGGAAGAAAATACATGTATCAGTTCGATAAAAGCAATAATAATAATTAATCATCAACGTTTTTTAGCTAAGAGGATTTATTTTTGGTGTATCAGTATTAGGTGTATTGTTTATTGCACCGGGTGGAAGCCGGGGACAAATAGCCATTATTTAATGTAGATGTCAGGTATGCTTCGAATATTCCATATTCATATCCTTAATTTGAATATCTCTTCTCCAGATAACTACTTTATCTTGAAATTTTAATTCAAAGATAAGATTATCTGCACGGTTCGTTAAAAAAAAACATACACAAAACATCATTATTTCGCTCTTCCAGTTATTTTTTTTCAGCCTATAAGAACATTTATTTCATAAGTTTATTTAATTTAATATTTAATCTTTTTTTCCAGATATCGCCAAGAAAGTGTGTTGCAACTAAATCTCTCGGGCCTGAAAGAAGATTTGGCAAAAGCTGACCAGAGTTTGAGGTCTATGGCTGGAAAACCGATTCTCAACGGGAGGGACAGTGTTCGCAAAGTTCTTGACACTTTTAGGTATTTTGTAATTTAAAATAAATTCAAATCAAAAATTGGAATTTATAAATGGACAATCTTTACTGGTCTAAAATAATTTTAGGCAAAGACCAGACATGGCGCATGAGGTCAGCAGTTATTACGGACCCGTGATAGAAAATTTCGAATGCGATAAAAGCGTATACATGGCAGTCGAAGTAACGGCTGGAAACCGGCTTTTCCACCACATCGTCGAGACTGACAAATTCGGCACAAAAATCCTGAAAGAGATGAATAACCAACGATTGCCTGGGGAAGTTACATTCATGCCTTTGAATCGGCTGCATGTCAAAATTCAGGACTACCCGAAAACTAGCGACGCTATTCCGATGATATCAAGGTTGAACTACGACCCGAAATACGACAAGGCGTTAAGGTAAAAAAAATGAGTAAAACATTTTTAGTTTCTTGAGCTGCCAAACTGTGAAAAAAACCTTAACATTTAACTTACCAGATAAAAATCAATTATTATTTATGAACCTTCAGATATATTTTCGGAAAGACCCTAATCTGCCGAAATTTGGAGGCAGCTACGAGTCTCGCACGAACTTCCGGTTTAGATTGTGTTACTCTCGAAGGAGATCAAGTTTCTTCCAAAGGTTCCCTTACGGGGGGTTACTTCAACAGTAACAGGTCGCGTCTCGAGATCCAGAAGACGAGATCGGAGCTGATGGCACAAATCAACACTTTGGAGACTCAGTTGGCCACTCTGAAGGACGAGATCAGAAAAGCTGATCAAAGCATCAGTTCTTACGTTAGCGAAATGCAGAGGACGGAAACTAAGAACAGCAAAGCTAAGTTAGTTGATTCTTTTCATAACTTAATATCATTTTTTTTCCATTTTTTTAAAAAAGGGTGGCCACTAAAATATAAGAAAAAAGCTTTCCGGTCTTTTCTCGATTTGCAGCCAATCTTTCCGGTCGTTGTTATTTAAAAATTTTTAATCGAACATATTTAAAAATGTATAATTTCGTGCGGTATGAGTCAAGTGATATGTACTTAAAGTGATTGGATTGGTGGTGGATTCACTAAATTATTAATTCCATTTCAATTTATAGAGACATTTACGACAAAATGAAGGCTGAAATCCGAATGATGAAGGAAGAATTGAGCGCGATCGAAAGATATCGGACCCCGAAAGAGAGAAGCTTAGCTCAATGCACGTCCAATTTGGAAGCTATGCGAGCAACTAAGGAAGGATTGGAAAGCGAATTGCACCAGGACTTGATGGCACAACTTTCCCACGCTGATCAGCATCAAGTTAGATATTTTACATTCTTTAATTGAAATTCTTTACTACTCTAAAATCTGAGATAGTTGTTCCAAATTTCAAATTTTATTCACTTTCAAGACTTCTCTTTTTATTTAGGTTGATACTCTCAATGACGATATCAGACGTCTTACAAGGGAGAACAAAGAGGCTTTCGCGAAGAGAATGAGACTGGAGGCTGAGAAGAACAAGTTGGAAAACTTGCTGACAAACAATCTCGTGCGTCGTCATGACGAACTTGTTCAAGCTTTGCAAGAAATTTCGGTGCAGGATCGACAAAGGCAGTTGGATTCGTGCAAATCACAACTTGCTGATATCGAAAAGAGACTTGTTAAGGTCAATGCCGATTTTAAGTCTCAGAACGAGAAGGTGACGAGTGCGATGAAGAAGGTGCGATATTGATAAAAAAGATTTAAATCTATTTTAATTTGAATCTACTTTAAATTAAAATTTTTATTTTATCTTTGCAGCAAAAGTCCGAATCAAACGAAGTAGAAAAGTGGAAAGTAAAAGAAAAGGAAGCACAGGAGAAGATTGAAGCTGACGCGAAGGATTTGGAGAAGCTCGCAAGTAAGGCAAATATCCTCCAGCAGAAAATTACTGAATGCACACAGAAGATTACAGAACTCGGTGCTTTGCCGAGCCACGAAGCTTATTCCAAGTTTAGTTCCATGTCGACCAAGCAGCTCTTCAGGGAAATGGAAAAGGCGAACAATCATCTGAAAAAATATAGGTATAATTAAGAGAATATTATGATTGTCAAGTTAAAGTCGATGAGAAGTAATATAAATTTTTCCTTTTTGGTCACTAGCCATGTAAACAAAAAGGCCTTGGACCAGTTCATGTCCTTCAGCGATCAGAAAGAAAAGCTTGTGAAGCGAAAAGAGGAATTAGATCGTGGAGACGAGAAAATTAAAGAACTGATGTTTGTCCTCGAACAACGCAAATGCGAGGCGATTCAATTTACTTTCAAACAAGTGAGCAAGTATTTCAGCGAAGTTTTTAAGAAACTTGTACCTTCAGGCCACGCTCAGCTGGTGATGAAAACCGCAGATGGTGAAGAGGGCGGCGATGATCCTCCGCCGGAAGTTGCTGATTCGGATAGATTTATCGGCGTTGGTATGTATTTTAAGAAACCAGGAAATGATCAGAAACGTTTTCTTCAAATTTGAGTGGCAATTCTGTAATTTCTATTTCATATGCAATTTCGTTATTCTTAACTTTTAAGGTATTCGAGTCTCATTCACGGGTCACAAAGCGGAGATGAGAGAAATGAATCAACTGTCAGGAGGACAGAAATCTCTCGTCGCTTTGGCTTTGATTTTCGCGATTCAAAAATGCGACCCGGCGCCATTTTATCTTTTTGACGAAATCGATCAGGCGTTGGATGCTCAGCACAGAAAAGCTGTCGCTGATATGATTCACGAACTCAGTTCGGACGCACAGTTCATCACAACTACTTTTAGGCAAGTATTTTTGAAAAACATATTGTAAAATAGTGATTGCTATAATTGTATAAGAAATTTTAGGGATTTTTTTTCCGTGGTTGGTGAACATGTCTGGGCCTTTCGAAGTTGGAAAATTCCCCTCGTGGATTTTAACTGCGCGTGCGTCGCGAAAGGCTCGCCATGTACACCGCACAAAAATCACTAGAATTTGCAATGCAATCTTCGGATTACGTTCTGGAAAATCCGAAGTTACATATGAGTATGGATTATAATTTGTAGTCACAAAAGTTTTAAACTTACCTTTATAAATCCACAGACCTGAGTTGCTTCAACACGCAAACAAATTTTACGGAGTCAAATTCCGAAACAAGGTTTCTCACGTCGAATGTGTGACTCGGGAGGAAGCAGCCGACTTTGTAGAAGACGACACGACCCACGGATAATCAGTTTTCCGATTTTTTTTTTCTATCAAGAACTTTTCAGAGACTTTTACGAAGAGTGCGGGGTCGCAAATTTTCTATTGGTTTGGATCACATGCTGCAAATTCGTCGCGGACTACATCTCAATTCTTTTCTAAGGATCAATCATGTAATTTCAGTGTTTTCAGTTCTGTTTCGTAAAAGACGAAGAGTAATCAAGAATTATGAGTTGTAATTTTTTACCAATGTATTAGTTTAGCATGGCTAGGATAATATATTTTTTAAATGATGGAAAGTCGTAATTAGGTTTGTAGCCCTGAGCTAGGACGCAAAACGAAACGATCAGTGTTCTAATTAAATGGATTGGATAAAGTACTTTTGCGTATATAATAATAAGAAAGTCGTTTTATTTACTTTCCTGTTCGATTTTGAAATACGACAGCATTAAAAGAGAAGAATTTTTATTAAGGTACCAACATGAGCCGCTCCTGAACACGTGTTGCATTCGCGGGTCTTATGAATTTGTCGGTAAGTAAACTCAAATTTATTTTTATACTCTCATCTAAACCCTTTTCTAACTGACTGGCACTGATTTCATTTACAAAACAGTCGATTTGAAAGATTCGAAGGGGATTCAGATTGCGTTTTTTTGCGGAAAATTCGACAGAAAGAAGGATTTTGAGGAACGTGGGTGGTATATTGATCAAGAGGTGACTGACGTCATCGAGGATCACGCCACATACCCGCCCAGGGAATCCCGCCTTCCCATTGGTCCATGTGCTATCTCGCTACTTAAACGATCCGAGACCGTCTTTATATCCAAGCCAGAAGTTCTGTTTTTGTTGGAAAATTGCTGGGGAAATTACGGCGACGTAGATTTGCGCTCTACTTTTCATTTCGAGTTTAAATAACCGGTTTTTTATTTTCAGTTTCTTGATTGCCTGTTAAATTACAAAAAAAGAAAAGTCAAGTTTTCTTTTGTATAAATATTTCAATCCGTTATTATTCGAGGGATATCTTCGAATTTTCGTTGCACAGTTAATATAAGTAATTGTCAAATTAATTGCTTGAAATTGAAAGTGTCAAAATAAAACGTTCAGAATTAGTCAGTTTCGATTTCAAAGCAGTTTAAATTAAACAATCTCAATTTTTACTTAATGTGGAGTTTACTTTCTAATTCTATTAACATTTAACTTAGTTATTATAAACAATTATTATAAACAAATTCTTGACTGTGGTGCTTAACTGTTGAGAACATTATTTTTTCTATCTAAAGTTTCTTACATTGACTTCATCGATATATACTAGCGGATTATCACCCTCCGTTAACAATTTCTATTGTTATAAACAATTTTATCAACAGTTATTCAATTTTGGTTTTCATTTCTAGGCCAGACTTCTTCTTCTCATTAGACCAAATTGAAACTGTTTTAGAAATGACTATTAATTGTGAAATATTGTTAAAAAAGAGTAAATTCAATTGTTTATAACAAATCTATTAAACAAATGTCCCAACTGCATGGTTTTTTGCAGAAAAAATTTATTTTTTCCATTAAATCTTCTTCGGAGCAAGCTTTTGTGTTAATATTCCATCAATATATTTTGCTGCTCATTAAATTAACAATTGTTGTATACAAATTATTAGACAAATATGCAAATATAACAGTTATCTACAAAAATAAGTGACTTTTTCTGTCTGAATCTTTGGAATACGTAGATATTGATGTTTTAACGAATAATTGTGATCTATAATAACAAATAGTATAAATAAGTGCTCCAATTAAACGTTTTTTCGTGGAAAAATTTGTTTTTCCATCAAATCCTATTGAAAAGAAACTGATATTGATATTCAGTCGAGTTGTCAGGCTAATATTGAACTTGACTATTGTGATAAACGAATAATTATTCGTTTATAACAATCGTGAATTTCATTTTAATTTCATTATTAGCATAATTAGCATTTCTTTATTCATTATTTCATTATTAGCTTAACATCTTGACTGAATATCAATATCAGTTTCTATCCAACAAGATTTAATAAATAATAATAATTTCTTCCCACGAAAAAACGTTTAATTGGAGCATTTATTTATACTATTCGTTATTTTAAATGATAATTATTTACTATTCCTTAACTAATTTGTTGAAACATGAATATCTACATATTCCAAACAAACAGAAAAAAATCACTGATTTATGTAGAAGACTGTTATAGTTGCACATTTGTCTAATAATTTATTTATAATAATAATTGTTAATTTAATGAGCAGCAAAATATATTGATGGAATATCTATATAAGCTTGTTACGAAGAAGATATAAAGGAAAAAATAACTTTTTTCTACGAAAAACCATGCAATTGGGCCATTTGTTTAATATATTTATTATAAAAAATTGAATTTATTCAGTTTTAACTATATTTCACAATTGTTAGTCATTTCTGAAACAGTTTCAATTTGGTCCAATGAGAAGGAGAAATGTGGCCTAAAAATGAAAACCAAAATTGAATTATTGTTGATAGAATTGTTTATAACAACAGAAGTTGTTGACGTAATTTAGAATTTGTTGAAAATGTGGAAAAAATATGTTTTTTTTTTTTAATTGAGTTAAAAACACAATTTGTTGGAAAAAGTTGAATATGTCAAACCTGAAGTTTCTTCAGGTTGAATCGAAGAAATTTTTGTTTAATTTCTAATTTTTCATTACTGTTATCTAGCGAAAGCTGTCAATACAAACAATTTTCCATCAATTTTGACCCAATAAAAATTTTGTTGTTGAATTTTTGAATGCAAACAATAAACAGAACATTTAAACCGATTTCTAATTTTTTTTTTACTTTTTTCGGATACCAGCCCACAATTTTTTTTCTCTCAGCCGATTTTGAAATCGAAAAAAGCAAGGTTTTGCACCACCATGGAATATCGTTAAAGTTAAGGTCAATATTCGACTAATCGAGAATTAGGACTTCATAACCGAGAATTTTTAACCTAAGTTTTAAGGAATTGCAATTGCTTCTTATACTATAGAACATATGTTTTAACCCATTGTTTCTAGTCAATAAATGTTATTTTCATAATACATATTTGATATTTGTGCACCATGTATTCAAGTTTTATCTTAAAGCAGACGCGATTACTGAGACATAAAAATGGTTATGGGTAAACAATTTATACATATTTTCTAAGTGTCTTCCAAATGTTAAATTTATTTGGTTCGTTTGTTTATCTTTGTCAGCGATTGGTTAATCAGAGTATTCTTGAAGAAATCGCATGCTACATTCAATTTTTTAATATACCTATTTAGAGTGTCAACATTTCTTAACATTTCTTGACCCTAAAGTCATCTTTGATTTTGCCAGTTTTACAGGACAGGCTTTTCAAAATTGGGTAGTTTGTACATGAAGAGATTTATTGATAATGCGAAAGAACATTTACTTACCTGTTACCGATAAGAATAATTATAGTAGAACACTGACACAAGATTTAAGTTTGAGACAAAGAATGTGGTGTAGAAGAAACATTGTTTGACAAGAGTGAAAGAAATTTGCTGAGATGGTTTGGTCATGTTGAGA
>JAUMHM010000003.1:1181916-1206816 GCA_032362435.1 Melikaiella ostensackeni | reverse complement strand
GTCATCTCGAGATCAAGGTTAACAAACAATTGTTAGTATTGTAAATAATATTATGTGGGTGATATATGGTCGCCACAGCTACCCCCCTGCTAGTGATCGACTGCAGTAAGTGTTAGAAAATTGAAATTTGGAGATCACGTAAAAAATATAAATTTGTAGGTTGTATATAAAATTATATAATGCAAAATATATAGCTTGATGTTGGAGAAAACATTGCAAAACTTCTTGTAATTCTCGTAATATAAGGTAGTAAAACGTAACCTTTTGATCAATGAAAGTGAAGAAAACTTTGGTTATAATTAAAAGTTATAAATTGCACGTTGACAGAAAAATTATAATATTTGGTTGGAGAAGAAAAAAAAAAATAATTACGTGGTTATCAAGAAACACCTGCTTGTAGACGGTCGGGGAATCTCACTCGTCTGCCTGATTTGGTTTTGATCGTTGGAATTGGAACTTGTTCTGGTTCCTTTGGTAAAGGCACTTGTTGTACCATGGGTTTTGGTTCTCGTGTCTTCTGCTCCTCCTCTTCCGCGATGATGTAGGCTGGTTTTAGTCGGTCGATGGAGATCGTGACCTTTTTTCCATGAAGGTCGACGTCAACCATTTTATTATTCCGATCTATGACCGGATGCGGTCCTGAGTAAGGCATTTGTAGCGCTCCTTTGATTCCCTCGTTCCTGACGAAAACATTGTGGGTAGTGGTAAGGTCCTTGAAAATAAATGTTTTCCTGGTGCCGTGCCTCGTGCCGGGAACGGGTCTCAGTTGCTGGAAGATTCGTCTCATCTCTTTGACGTAGTCAGACTGATCTTGGGTATCGTCTGCTGAACCTCGGGAGGCGAGGAATTCTCCTGGAAGCCTCAAGGTTTCTCCGTAGATCATCTCGGCTGTTGTTCCCTGTAAATCTTCTCGCCAGGCTGATCTGAAACCCAAAAGAATTGCTGGAAGGACTTCTGTCCACCGTTCTGTTGCGTGGCATCTGATTGCTGCTTTTAAAGGTCGGTGGAAACGCTCGATGAGTCCGTTCGAAGCTGGGTGATAGGCTGTGGTTCTGAGGTGTCGAGTCCCAATCAAGGCATTTAATTCCTTGAATACTTGCGACTCAAACTGTCTTCCCTGATCTGTGGTGATCCGGAGCGGCGTTCCGAACCTGGCTATCCACCCCGAGAATAACGTTTTTGCGACAGTAACTGCCTGGATATCCTCGACTGGGAAAGCTTCTGGCCAGCGTGAATGTCGATCGATGCAGGTGAGGCAGTACTGATATCCCTGTGAAGAAGGTAGAGGTCCGACAAGATCAATGTGGATATGCTCAAATCTTCTTGAAGGTGGTGCGAATGTTCCGACGGGTGAAGAGACGTGTCGTGAAACTTTAGATTTTTGACACGCGATGCATCCTCGAGCCCATCTTCGAACGTCGGCTTTGATTGAAGGCCACACAAAACGTTGTGTAACTAGTCTCACCGAAGCTTTTACTCCTGGATGCGAAAGTTGGTGGAGAGACTCATAGGCAGTCCGGCGAAATGGTTTTGTGATGAATGGACGTGCTGTACTTGTCGACATGTCACAAAATACAACGACGTCTGTACCTGGGAGTACAACTTCTTTAAGCTGCAGGGCTGTTCCAGGTCGAAGGTATGACTGGAGCTCTTCATCTTCTGCTTGTGATCTTGCGAGGGTTGCAAAGTCTAAACCAGTTGACAGTTCTTCTACCCTCGACAAAGCATCAGCGACGATGTTCTCGCTACCGGCAACATGGCGAATGTCAGTGGTGAACTGGCCAATGAAGTCTAAGTGTCTAAATTGTCGGGGTGAACATTTGTCTGCTTTTTGTTGAAAAGCGAAGGTGATCGGCTTGTGATCTGTGTAGACAGTGAAGCTCTTACCTTCTACCATGTGTCGAAAATGCTTGATAGATTTGTAGATGGCTAACAATTCTCTATCGTAGGCACCATACTTCCGTTCTGCGTTGCTTAACTTTTTGGAGAAAAAAGCGAGAGGTTGCCAGTCGTTGTCTATCTTCTGCTGCAAGGCTGCACCAAGTGCGAAATCCGATGCGTCCGTGAATATGGCTAGATGAGCATTTGGGGCCGGGTAAGCTAGTAGAGCTGCTTGTGCCAAAGCTTTCTTCGATTCTTCGAAGGAATGTAGTGCTTTCTCGTTCCAGACGACGGTCGCTCTTCCGCGCAGGTTGCCTCGCAGTAATTCGTTTAAAGCTGCTTGAACAGCTGCCGCTCCAGGTATGCAACGCCTGTAAGAATTGATCATACCTAGAAATCTACGAACTCCTTTTGCTGTATGCGGTTGTGGGTAGTTGATTATGGCTTCAACTTTCTCTGGTAGTGGCCTTACTCCTTGGTCTGAGACTTCGTAGCCGAGGAACTTGACTATCTTCGATCCCCAGACACACTTTGCTGGATTTATAAGCACCCCATATTGCTTAAGTTTGTTGAAGAGCGCTCGTAGGTTCTGCTCGTGCTCTTCCTCGTTCTCTGAAGCCACTAGGATATCATCTATATAACAATATAAAAAATCGAATTCTCTTAAAAGTTCATCCATGAATCTTTGGCATGTTTGTGCTGCATTCCGTAGACCAAATGACATATACGGAAACTCGAAAAGTCCGAATGGTGTCGTAATGGCCGTCTTTGGTATATCCTCTTCTGCGACTGGAATTTGATTATAGGCTCGGACAAGATCAATCGTAGAGAAAATTTTCTTACCATGTAGCGATTGCGCAAAATCTTCTATGTGAGGTATTGGATACTTATCCGGGATGGTCCTTGCGTTTAATCTTCTGTAATCACCACAGAGTCTCCATTGATTTCCTTTTTTAGGAACCATATGCAGGGGTGAAGACCAATTACTCTTTGATGTGCGTGTTATCTTCATGTGCAACATGTTTTGGAACTCACTTTTCGCTTCTTTTAACCTGTCCATTGCTAGTCGTCGAGGCCCTTCACTAACAGGTGGTCCTGGCGTTGTTTTAATATAGTGTTTTGTAGAGTGTTTTGGCTCGGCGATGGATCCGTTTGGACGAGTAATCTCCGGAAACTCTAGCAAAATTCGGTGGTAAGGAGAAGATCCTGAAACGGCGCGAATACTCAAAAACCGAGTTTCACATTCTGACACCACACCGGGAACGGAGAGAGTTGTAAGGCTGTCTACAAGTCTTTGGTTTCGAATGTCCACTAAAAGTCCATAATAATCGAGAAAGTCAACTCCGAGTATCGGTTTTGAAACGTCCGCGACCACGAAACGCCAGGTAAATTCTCGACGAAGTCCGAGGTTTAGTGTGAGCGTCTCGAATCCATACGTTGGGATTATCGAGTCGTTGGCTGCATAGAGTTGATAGTTGGACTTGGTGCGTCGTCCGCCAAGTTTAACGCGCGGGAAAACGCAGAGGTCTGCTCCAGTGTCAACCAGGAATTGCGTTTTCGTGTGAGCGTCTGTAACGAAGAGGCGGCGGGACGAGGGGCAAAGGTCGCTGGCCTCCATCAGCGCCGGCCCTGTCCGTTTCCCTGAATGTAGGTGCAAGGCTGGTTACATCGCTTCGCGTTATCCCCGAAACGCCCGTGATACCAGCAGACGCCGTCTTTTCCACTGGGACGGCTGCGGCTGCGATTCCTGTTATTGAAACCACTACGATTTTGCGATCGACCGCGATTACGCGAACCAGAAGCTATTTGATCGATTTATGCCGTCATCGCGGCCATTCTGAAGGTCCCTAACGCGAGCTGTTGAAAAAGCTCGTCGAGGGCTAAATGATTTGCTGCTATCGGCGTCGGTTGTGCCGATGCTTCTGCCACATGAGTTTTTTGTAATGAAGTTGTCACTATTGCGTCCGCGAGTTGCGCCAATTTGTCGAGATTCGTTTGATCCTGAGTTGTCAGGATAGCTTGCGCGTTGGTAGGTATTCGCCCAAGCCAGAGAGGACGGAGTACTGTGTCCGGAAAAACGTTGCCTGCCAGGCCTCTCAGGTGGCGCAGGAACTGTGACGGCGTCCTTTCGCCAATTTCCTCGTGTTTCGTGTGTAGTCGACGCGTTTTTTGGTCTTGCGACGCACTTAATCGACCGATAAGCTGCGCCTCTAAATTTGCCTAAGTTCTACTTGTGTCTCCTAAGGGCAGGGTCAATATGTCGCGCACTTCCGCCCCGTATTTGGCGTCCGGATTTCCCGCTATGTAATTAAATGTAGTGTCGTCCTGTGAGATGTTAGACAACGCGAACTGAGTCTCCACCTGAGCGAACCACATTTCTGAATCTGCGGACCAGAAAGGTGGGATTCGCACCGTGACTCTGTCAATTCCTGCGTACTGCGGCAGGGTGAGATTTGGAATCTGACTTCCCGTGGCGTTCGTCATTATCTGAAACGTCGTTGTCGTCTGCGTCGATATCGGAGAAGTTTCAGGAGAGGTTATATTCGTAATTTTCGAGGAAAATGCACTGTACTATTCACGTTGCCAGGAAAAACGCACTTCGTGAGTCACTGTATTGGGGAGCTAGCACTGAGCGTCACTGCGTTTGGCGCCACTGAATTGGGAGCGAGCACTGAGCGTCAGTTTCACCCTGGCTTGTTTTCACACTTCTTATTTCGTTTTTTTTTTGACTGCACTAAACCGTAACGATCGCGGATCACGTCTGGGTCACCAATTTGTGGGTGTGTTAGGATGAAGTCTGGAAATGCACAGAAGGACGAGCAAGACGCCTAAGAGTGTCGACGATTTATCGAACTAGGATCTATCGATTCAAGGACAATCGATCTATGAACGTTATGTGCTCTGATTGGTAAATTCTTGTCATCTCGAGATCAAGGTTAACAAACAGTTATTGGTATTGTAAATAATATTATGTGGCTGATATATAACAGCCACAGGATTATTTAAATTAAATGTATTATCCATAAAAAAGCAATAAATTATCATTATTTTCTGCATATAAACTATATTACGCAGTAGAAAATACGAGGACAAATCAAAAATGACCTTGAAATCCTAAATTGAGATAGTAAATAATCTTGAAGTTGTTTACGCCAAATTCTTTTCACAAATTTGCGTAATATTATTCTATGACGTTATCTTGGATATTCTAGAAGCTTAGCACGGACACGAACCACTTGAGCTGTGGAATGGTCTTAATGTCGGTAACAGAACCTATGATTAGATTTAAATATTTGGTTAAATGTTGAACTTTTTTGTTGAGAATTAATTTTTTTTTTGTTGAAGATAAAAATTTGTTCGTTGAAACTTCATCTCTTTGGTTGTAAATTTAATTATTCTGTTAAAAATTAGTTTTTCTTTGCTTGAGAATTAATTTTGTAACTAAAAATGTAACTATTCCATTTTTGTTGAAAATTGATATTTCTAATTGAAAACTGATCTTTTTGAGTTGAAAATTCATCCCTTAGGTTAAAAATTTATGTATTTTGTTCAAAAAACGTATTTTTGGTAGAAAGTTAATATTCTTGGTAGAAAATTCATCCTTTATAATTAAAAATGCAACTGTTTGGTTGGAAATTTAATTATTGTGTTGAAAATTCCTTTCATTTTTGGTTGAAAATTTATCTTTTCCAATTAAAAAATCAACTATCTGGTTCAAAATTTACCTTTTTTAGTTGGAAATTCAACTATATGGTTGAAAATTCATATATATTGTAGAATATTCTCTTTTTGCTTGAAAATTTAACAATTTAGTTAAAAATTCAACTATCTGGTTGAAAATTTATCATTTTATTCGAAACTTCATCTCTTTCGTTGCAAATTCAACTATTTCGTAAAAAATTCGTTTTTCTTTGGTTGAAAATTAATTTTTGTAACTGAAAGTGTAACTTTTCCGTTTTTGTTGAAAATTGATGTTTTTAACTGAAAATTGATCTTTTCTCGTTTAAAATTCATCCATTAGGTTGAAAATTCATGTATTTTGTTGAGAAATCGCCTTTTTGGTAGAAAGCTATTCTTCTTGGTTGAAAATTCATCCTTTATGTTGAAAAATGCAACTGTTTGGTTGAAGTCTTTTTTTGGTAATTTTTGGTTGAAGATTCATCTCTTTAGTTGAAAATTCTACTATTGTATTGAAAATTCGTTTCATTTTTGGTTGAAAATCAATTTTTTTAATCGAAAGTTTAACTTTTCCATTTTTGGTTGAAATTTTTTCTAGTTAAAAATCTTTTCTAGTTAAAAATTCAACTATCTGTTTAAAAATTTATCTTTTTTGGTTGGAAATTCAACTATTTGGTTGAAAATTCACGTATTTTGTAGAATATTCTTCTTTTTTGCTTGAAATTTCAATAATTTAGTAGGAAATTAAACTATTTGGTTGAATTTTAAATATTGTGTTAGAAATTCGTCTCATTTTTAGTTGAAAATAATTTTTTTTTTTATTCGAAAATTTAAATATTTCATTTTGGTTGAAAATTTATCATTTTATTTGAAACTTTATCTCTTGGTTGAAATTCAACCATTTTGTAAAAATTTGATTATTCCGTTTTTGTTGAAAATTGATGCTTTTAACTGAAAATGGATCTCTTCTTGTTTGAAATTCATCAATTAGATTGAAA
Organism: Melikaiella ostensackeni; assembly: GCA_032362435.1. Classification (NCBI taxonomy): domain Eukaryota; kingdom Metazoa; phylum Arthropoda; class Insecta; order Hymenoptera; family Cynipidae; genus Melikaiella; species Melikaiella ostensackeni. Next base: position 1,200,259 of record JAUMHM010000003.1, on the reverse strand, counting down.
ATTCATTTATTTTGTTAAAAAATCGCCTTTTTCTTAGAAAGTCTACCTTCTTGGCTAAAAATTCATCCTTTATCTTAAAAAATGCAACTGTTTGTTTAAAGTCTTTTTGGTTGAAGATTTATCTCTTTGGTTGAAAATTAAATTTCTTAATCGAAAATTTAACTATTCCATTTTTGGTTAAAAATTTGTCTTTTTTAGTTAAAAATTCAACTATCTGGTTAAAAATTTATCTTTCTTAGTTGAAATTTCAAATATTGGGTTGAAAATTCATGTATTTTGTTAAAAAGTTGCCTTTTTGGTAGAAAGTCAATCTTCTTGGTTGAAAATTCATCCTTTATTTAAAAAAATGCAACTGTTTGGTTCAAGTCTTTTTTGGTTTAAGATTCATCTCTTTGGTTTAAAATTGATTTTTTTAATCGAAAATTTAAGTATTTCATTTTTGGTTAAAAATTTGTCTTTTCTAGTTAAAAAATGCAACTGTCTGGTTATTAATTCATCTTTCTCAGTTAAAAATTCAACTTTTTGGTTGAAAATTCATGTATTTTGTAGATTTTTCTCCCTTTTTGCTTGAAAATTCAACAATTTAAAGGAAATTAAACTATCTGGTTAAAATTTAATTATTGTGTTAGAAATTCGTTTCGTTTTTGGTTGAAAATTTAATTATTTTGTTGAAAATAAAACTATTTTGTTAAAACGTCATACTTTTTGGTCAAATGTTCAACTACTTGGTTGTGAGTTGGACTATTTTGTTAAAAATTCAATTTTTGGTTTAAAATTCATCTCCTTGGTTGAAAATTTTTTTTTCTAGTTAAAAGTTCAACTATCTATTGAAAATTTATCGTTTTTGGTTAAAAATTCAACTATTAGATTGAAAATTCATGTATTTTGTTGATATTTCGTCTTTTTGATAGATAATTAATCTTCTTGATTAAAAAATGATCTTTTCGTTTGAAAATTCAACTATTTTGTTAAATGTTGAACTCTGTGTTGAAAATTTTTTTTTTTTTCGTTGATGATTCATCATTTTAGTTGAAACTTCATCTCCTTGGTTGCAAATTTAACTATTTTGTTAAAAAAAAATTTCTTTGGTTGAGTATTAATTTTTTGACTGAAAATGTGATTATTCCATTTTTGTTGAAAAGTGATATTTTTGGCTGAAAATTGATCTTTTCTAGTTTAAAATTCATCCATTAGGTTGAAAATTCATGTATTTTGTTAAAAAATCGTCTTTTTTGGCAGAAAGTTAATGTTCTTGGTTGAAAATTCATCCTTTGTGGTTAAAAATGCAACTGTTTGGTTGAATATTAATCTTCTTTGGTTGACAATTCAAGTATTTTCTTGCACATTCGTCTTTTTTGGTTAAAGATTCGTCCTTTTTGATTGAAGATTCATCTCTTTGGTTGAAAATCTAACTATTAGGTTGAAAATTCATCTATTTAGTTACAAAATTATTTTTGTTGTTGAAAATTTAACTAATTGGTTGAATGTTGAACTCTTTTGTTGAAAATTCGTTTTTTTTTAAATATAAAATTAATCTTGTTTATTGAAAACTCATCTATTTGGTTGAGGATTCAACTTTTTTTTTAATTCATCTTTTTTGGTTGGATTCAACTGGTTGGCGATTAAACAATTACATTTTTGGTTGAAACCTTTTTTTTTTAGTTGAAAATTCAACTTTTTGGTTAAAACAGTGAAAATTCATCTTTCTTGATTGAAAATGAACTTTTTGTCGAAAATTTAAATGTCCTCGAAAGAAATCATATTTTCGGCTTGGAAATTTAACTAATCAGTTGTTAATTTAACTGTTTGGTTAAACATTAATTTTTGTTTGGCTAGTAAATTGACTAGAAACGCGAAAAGACGCAAAAGAAACGTGAAACCTGTGTGTATCGAAGGGTTATGTTACTTTCGGTGGACGGGGGGGGGGGTGGAGTAAAGACTAAACTTTGATTGTCAACGAGGGGGGCGGGGGGAAACAAAATAGCCCAAAATTAGTAACGCAGTTTATGAACGGCCCCTAACTTCCTTAGTGACAAAGCGGGTAATCTCAAATTATATTTTTGGTTTGTGAAATTTTCAGGTATTTTTTTTTAGCACACAAAAAAATTTTCATAAGAAAGTAGATTTCATTTCGATCTTTAAGAAAAAGAACGTCGTTCCTATGTTTGAATTTCACTTCGAACGCGCCAACCGTTTCTCCAAGCGGTTTGCCTCTCGCGTTGGCCTCGACAAATCTCCCCTCGTGCGTAGAGCTCACCTATTGGTCAACACAAAGTCACATAACTTGGTGTGGGTATGTGTGAGTTTTGTGTTTGCCTAGCTCGAACGAAAATTATCCGAGAACGTCGGTCATCCGATTCTGCACCGTATGCAGCTTCAGATCATCGAAACTAGTAACGCGCGGCATTTCCATCGCTAGGAAAATCCCCAGTGAAAAATTACTACCGGTTGTCACTCCATTTTCAAAAAGACAATTAACCCTTCACGACATTCGTCGCAATTCGCAATCTCGAGCGTGTCTGAGCGTATCACGCTCCAAAACAATGTCGCACATTCCTACTTCTGGCACAAATGATTCTACCCCAAAGGCCACGTGGTGTAAACTATAAACGCTGACGAAATCCCACGTCAAATACTAATCTCTCAGTTCTTCTTTCGTCGAACACAAGGACGGTTGTGTGCCGCGAACTCCGCAAATTCATAGAAAAATGCAAATGATTTCCGCGAAAATCAACGTTTCTCCGAATTTCGAGTGATTTTGTTGTCTTAGGACACGAAGAGGGATTCTAAGATGAACCAATTCGGAGCATTTTGATTTCCCAGAATTTCAAACTCTTGGACAGTTCCTGGATTATGAAAAAAAACTTCAAGACTGATATACGAATTTTGTTGAGAGACCAGGACTGGCGATTTGCTCCCCGGGACCCTGATTTTTTTGGTTATCGGCTGCAAAATTCACAAGAGGATCAAAGAGCAAAGATCAGTGGCTGAAATCACGTTTCTGGCCCATTCACGAGGTACGGACTCTGGAGAAGTGAATCAGTCGCTCGCTGGCCGTCCGGGGGTTTACGTCGTGACCGTTGTGACTCTTCTAATTCTTCATTTTTAAATTTTCATTTTTTACCTTCATAATCCTTTTTCTCTTGCACCCCCCTCCATTTTCTTTTACTCAATCGTCGCTTTACTCCGTCTCCCCCGTCTCAACGCTGGAAAAGGACCAAGGACTGACATCGATTCGAAACGGAGTAAAAGTCGAAGGAATTTTTTCCCCAGGAGCTCATCGAGTTTTCCGCAAATATGTAAGTTATTAATTTTGTGTTTTTGTGATTTCCTATTTTTCGTTTGCGCTTTCCAGCGATTATAACGGATATAACCGGTCTTCTCGGCATTGGAACTGACAGTATTTGAATTCGTCTGATCAGCTGATTTATCGTTTTTTGATTTATTTTGTCTTATTATGAGTGACACTCTTTGAAAAATATTGACCTTGTGACAAGAATGAAATGGTTTCTTTATATTGCAGATTTTTGAGCCCTTTGAATCTTTGATATTTGGATACTTATTTTATATTTGATATAATTTGTGTTGTTTTTTTCTCACCTCGATATTTTGACGTGGAATAACTTTCACAGGAAAGCATCTTAATGATTTATAGTAACGTTTGCGATATTTTAGGAACGGAATTAATAGGAAGAAAGCGGGATCAGTTGAATAATTGAATATGAAAATGAAAGCATATGGAATCTTTTAGGTTAGGAAATTTAATTTAAAAAATCTGTATATTTACCGCATTCGAGGTGACACATATAACTACTACGAATGTAATTGCAAAATTGAACACATAGTAAATGATGTAGAATAATAGATCCTGGTCCTGGTACATTTATTGATAAACTAAATATTGAGAAACATTTTTGAATATTTGAAACATAGTACCTTTAATTGATATAATAAACATTTGCATAGATTTGTTGAAACACTTTTAGAGACAAATATTATTTCATAATTCACTGGTCGACAATCTATGACATCAAAACAATTACTTCATATAAATAACCCGATCCTTTATCAAATTTCAAACTTGTTACCGGGTCCAGACTTCGAAGTTCCACAATTTTTTACTTTTTTGATACTTTTTTAGGCAAGGCTATTTTTTTCAGTAAAGTAATATAAAACATTCATCGTACTAAAAAATTACAGTTTTTTAAAATAAAAAATAATAAAAGAAAAAAAGGTTTGCCTAAGGAAACTACTCTACCTAAAAAAATAGAAATCAATCAATCAAAATAGAACAGTGAATGGGTTTCTTCAAAAATCTCAAAACGAGAAGGTGTATATAGTTAAGAAAAAAAAATTATTTGTCAGTCGCTACCGGTTATCAAAAAAATCGGATTTAAAAAAATGTATGGGTTGAAACGTTTATTTACTAAATTCTAATAAAAAATTATGTAAATATAACATTTTTCCACCAGAAAAGACAGATTTTCAACAAAATACATGAATTTTCAACCAAGTAGTTGAATTTTCAACAAAAAAAGATAAATTTTCAACCAAAAAGATGAATTTTCAACTAAAATTATGAATCTTCAACTAAAGAAATGAATTTTTAACAAAATAGTTCTACTTTCAATCAAGTAGTGGAATTTTAACCCAAAAGATTAATCTTCAACGACGAAGATTAATTTTCTACTAGAAAAGACGAATGTTCAACAAAATACATGAATTTCCAACCAAATAGTTCAATCTTTAAGAAAAAGAGATAAATTTTCAACCAAACAAATGAATTTTTCAACAAAGTAGTTCAACTTTCAACCGATTAGTTGAATTTTCGATCAAAAAAGATTTTAATTTTAAATAAAAAATAACTGAATTCAACCAAAAATTACAAATTTTCAACAAAATAGTTGAATACTCAACGCATCAGTCGAGAGAGAAAAACAATTTCAACCAAATTGTTGGAGTTTTAAGCCAAAAGACGCATTTTCTACAAAGAAGTTGAATTTTCAACCCAAAAATATGAATTTTCAACAAAAAAGTTATATTACAGCCAAATACTTCGATTTTCTACTAAAATAGTTGAATTTTCAACCCAAAAAGATGAATTTCCCACAAAACAGTTGAACTTGCAATCAAAAAGACGAATTTTCAACCAAAAGGGATAACTTTTTAATAAAATTGTCAAATTTTCAACAGAACAATTAAATTTTCAACCAAACACCAAAGTTGAATTTTTAATAGTTGAATTTTTAACTGTTGAAAATAGAAGAAAATGCAAAATTCAGCTGTTAAAAATTCAATAAAAATTTTTCTTTGATTTTCAACAAAGGAAAATTCAACTGTTTAAAATGCAATTTTCAATTTTCTTTAGTTTTTAATAGTCGAATTTTCAGCAGTTGAAAATTCAAGAAAAAGGGGAATTTTATATTAAAAACAAGTATTAACAATGTTATATTTGGATCATTTCACATAAAAATTTAATAAATATACGCTTCAGTACGTTCAAAGAAAAATATTAAACATTCGATTTTCTCGAAAACGGGTCGCTGTTTCTTTCTTGAATTTTGAACAGTTGAGAATTCATTTTTTTGGTTAAATATTCACCATTTTAGTTCAATTTCGTCTTTTTGGTTTGAAAATTAATCTCTTTTAGTTAAAAATCCTATTCTTTCGTTGAGAGTTTAATTATTTTATCAAAAATTTGTCAATTTAGTTAAAACGACATCCTTTTTGGTTCAAAATTCGTCTTTTTGGTTGAAAATTCAACTATTTTTGTACAAAATTGGACTACTTAGATGGAAATGACAGTTTTTTTTTTTTGAAAATTCATGTTTTCGGGTTGAAAATTCAACTGCTTTATAGAAAATTCGTTATTTTGGTTCGAAACTTCATCTCTTTTGGCAGAAATTTCTTCTAATCATCTTTTTTGGTTAAGGATTCAACTATTTGTTGAAAATTTGTTTTTTTTTTAGGTTGAGTTCAACTATTTTTTATTTAAAATGAAAATATTTTTTGGTCGAATTCGCAACTACTTGGTTGAAAGTTGTACCACTTTGTTAAAAATTCATTTTTTAATTGAGAATGTATATTTTTTAGTTAAAAATTGAACTATTATGTTACAAATTCATGTATTTTGTTGAAAATTTGTCTTTTCTAGTGGAAAGTTAATCTTCTTGATTGAAAATTCATCTTTTTGTTTGAAAATTTATCTTTTTGAATTGAAAATTGAACGGTTTGATTACAAAAATTCATGTTTTTTTGTTGAAAGTTCGTCTTTTCTAGTAGAAAGTTATCTTCTTGGTCCAAAATTTATCTTTTTGGTTGAAAATTCAACTACTTGGTTGAAAGTTGAACTCCTTTGTTAAGAAATCCTTTTAAATACGTTCTTTTTTTAGTTTAAGTATTTTTTACACTACTTTTTTATTTTTAAAAACTAATTTTTGACTGACTTAAAAATGACACTTTTTTGATACTTTTGTTTATTTTTGAGGATACTTTTTTCTTTGGAAAGATACATTTTTGATACTTTTTTTAGTTTTATGGAGCACTTCGAAGCCTGCGGGTCCTATTTACACACTCTGTTAAAAACATATATCAACATGTCTTTGTATTGAGGATTTTTGTCACATCAAAATTTTGTAATGGAATAACTTTCGCAGGAAAGCGTCTTGGGTTTTTTTATAGTAAGATTTTCAGAAAGGATCCCCCAAGTTTCTTATCAAAATTGCATTTCGCTTAAATTGGCCCAATTTGATATACGTCGTAGAATTTTTAAAAATTTAATTACGCTTTTCAAATTAAACAGATATTTCTTTAATAAAAATGTATATTTTAGTAAAGAAAAAGATAAAATCATTTGAAAGATTTTTTCAAATCAAAAGTTTCAAATATGCCGTGGACGCTTTTCATTCTGCTAACTATTTTATACTTTTTCATAAAAATTTTTACTTGATTTTTTTGTATCCTTTCTGCATTTAGATTTTTCCACTAATTATTCACAATTGGCAGTTATTTAAAATAGTATTTCTGTTTTTATTTTTTTAAGGTTTCTTGGATTCTATTAACTGTTTTTAAATATTTTAAAATATTGTGTCTATTTCATTCTTTTTAAAGGATTTCTTCATATATTTAATTTTTTTATTGACTTTTTAGAATATTTTTAAAAATGATATTTTTGAAATATGTACACATTTTTTATTCAATCAACGAGCCTTTTCAGGGCTCGGATCATGCGACTTTCTTCGACGTTTTTTGAAAAAATGCGACTTTTTGAAGAAAAAAGCGATTTATTGACTTTTCTCCGTTTTTCTTAGAAGTTCGCCACTTACAAGGAGATGGTCAGAGTTGTGATTTTTTTAAAATCATATAAATTCCCGACTGAGATTTCATTGGATGACTATTAATTTGCCTAAAATTTTTTGCCCATGGCTACCCGTTATCGAAAAAATCGGTTTTTTTTTCAAATTTTTTTAATGGATTGAAATGTTTATTTATTAAATTTTCAATTTAAAAAAATTTTTAATAGTTGAGTTTACAACAGTTGAAAATTCAAGAAGAAAGTAAATATTATATTTAGCGAAAGTATTAAAATGTTGTATTTAGATAATTTTACAGGAGAATTTAATAAATAGACATTTCAATCCATAACAAAAATTGAAAAAAGTAGATTTTTTCGAAAACGGGTCCCTGTTTTTTTCTTAAATTTTCAACAGTTAACAATTAATTTTTCTGGTTGAAGATTCATCTTTTTAGTTGAATTTTGTCTTTTTGGTTTGAAAATTCATCCCTTTTGGTTAAAAATCTGATTCTTTGTTTGGAAATTTAATTATTTTGTTGAAAATCGGACAATTTTGCTAAAAAGTCATCCTTTCTAGTTGATATTTAATCTTTTTGGAATGAAAATTCATCTCTTTTTGTAGAAAATTGAACTATTTGGCTGGAAACTAACATTTTTGTTGAAAATTCAACTGCTTCGTAGAAAATTCGTCTTTTTGGCTTGCAACTTCCACAGTTTGGTTGAAATTTTTTATCTTTCTCGACTGAAAAATCTTTCTTGGTTGAAAATTCAACTCTTTTGTTCAGTTTCCTCTTTTTGGTTTAAAGCTTCACCACTTTTGGTAGAAATTTCTTCTAATCATATTCTTTAGTTAAAAATTCATCTGTTTGGTTCAAAATTAATCTGTTTTTGTTGAGGATTCAACTATTTTGTTGAAAATTCGTCTTTTTAGGTCGAATTCAACTATTTTTTATTTTAAATTAAAATCTTTTATTGGTTAAAAATTTAAATACTTGGTTGAAAGTTGAACTATTCATTTTTTTTTTATTGAAAATTCATGTATTTTATTGAAAATCTGTTTTCTGGTAGAAAGAATGTTATATTCACATAACTTTAAATGAGAGTTTAATAAATAATGCAATTTTTTTTAAAAAAGTCGATTGGTTCGAAAACGGGTCGCCATTGACAAATAATGTTTTGGCAAATTAATATTCATCCAATGAACTCTCAGTAGGGAATCTATAATATTTAAGAAAAAATCCCAACTTTGATCATCTCCTTGTTAGTTTGAATTTTAATCACGTTGATACTTTTGAAATTGAAATTCAAATCTAGAAAAAATTGGACCATTTTAATTGAAAACATTAAAAATTGAATAATTTCTCATTGAAGCTATATAATTAGACAATTTTAAATTAATAGCGTTTGACATCGGACAATTTCTAGTTCCGGGAATTAATATTCAAAGTTTTAATTTTTTCAAATTGCAAGCATAAAATTGATCTCTCTGAAGTCAAAAACATTCAGGACCGATTAATTTCAAATTAAATTATTAAAAAATGAATAATTTTATATTTCAATCATACAGTCTCAAATTTAAAGCCTTCATTGTTGATTAATTATTATACGTTTGAATAACAGTTTAAAATTAAACTTCCTAAAGTTCTGAGAGTTCAAATTACCAATTAATTCAAATTTAATTGAAAAAGATTTTATTAATTCAGATTAAATAGAATGAGTACCAGTAAAAATATGTATTAGGTACAAGCTTCTTTTATAATGTTAGCTGTCAGATTTTTTTATAATTGTATGAACCAATTTTAACACTGTTTCTAGTTTAAAAAGCAATCAATGCAAAATTCGTTAATTTGACATTCAAAACTTCAAGTTACACTCGAAGTATAATAATATGATATTGAAACTATTTGCAATTACACAATTTGGAATTATAAGCGATTTAAAATGAATAACTTAAATTTCAATATTTTTTATTCAAAGCACAGCAAAAGCGTTTAAATTTAATAATTTGTTTATTTTTATTATGAATATTGAATTAGAAATCCTTCCCAATTAATACGAATTCCAGTTAAAAACGTTTAAGTTTAGAATGGAATGAAGTTTAAATTAAATAATAGAAGAGAAAATTTTTCGAATTTTCACGTATTTCAATATATAAAAAATTAGACTTTTAAAAGTATACTAATTTCAAAACGTTTAAATGAACAAAATTAAAAATGTAAGGCGACAAAAGTACAACATTATTGTAAATGTAAACTCTTCTCATTTGAAAATAATCCAAGTTGACAAGTTTAAGAGTTCGGAAAGAAATATTTCAAACACAAATTTGGAATCATTCAAGCCGAACGACTGTTGTTAAAAGACTACGTAAACTTGAAAGTTTATTTCGATTGTGCAAAGAATATTTGAAAATCAGTAAGAATTATGTAATCTGTATTCATAAACAAATAAAGTTATGATTTCAGTCAAGCAGTCTCTGATACTGCCTTTATGCATTATCTTTAAAAATTTTAAGCCACTTTTTTGGGACTTTTCGAAATTCTATGCGACTGTTTTTATAATTTTATGCGACTAATGCGAATTTTTTTGCCTTCTAGTCGATCCGAGTCCTGCTTTTGGATTAATTAACCGCGAGTATTTATATATATTAAAAAAAAATTTTATTGTTAGATTTTCGCCATTTGCCATTCGAAATTATTAATAATTTAACGTTCGCAATTTGAATGTTTCATTTTGCAAGGGTTATGCTATAATTATATTACAATTTGTTGAATTTTGAACTTTCGAAATTTGATATTGTTGGAAATAAAAGATTTGAAAATAGTTTAAAATATATCTAGTTTTAAACGAAAAACAAGGAAAAAACTTCCAGGGGCGGCTCAATTTTATCCAGGGCCCTGTATTTAATGACGTTGGATCATACGATTTTTGTGAATCGAGATAGAAAGGAAAAAATACATTTATCGAAAGCTTTAATACTCCGATAACCCTTGCTCTCATTTAATCGTATTTTCGGGGCACAGTTCTGCAATATAATTTACGAGATTGTGATTCTCCTCAGGTACTGATAAATTTCTCAATTCATGCACTCTGCTAAATATTAAATTTTAAGTCAAAACTCTATAACAGAAATAAAATCAATCTTCAAAATGAACAAACTTCTTTTAAATTCTTCTGTTTTTTATCTGATTTTTTAAAATTTCAAAGAAAATAAATTATTCACGCTTAGGAGTAAAATTAGGCTGATGTTTTAATTAAACTCTAGAATTAGCGATGCAACAGGCAGTCTGCGTATCTTGTTATTTGAGAACGCAGGTCTGGAATCGATATCAGAATTCCAGGGAACAATGTGAAATCAGTATAACGGTACATCGATCGCGAATGATATTATTGCGAATCAAGAAAAGTTTGTAGGCCGCAAATAGGAAAAAAAATCTAACACTTGTGGAAATAAAATATAAAAAGATTCGTTTCTATTGACTGTTCTACTTTCTTCAACAAAGTTTTTTTCCTTTCGTAGAAACGAAGGCGTGACATCGATTGACTTGCATAAAAGAATGTTTGATTAGCATTCATTATCAGGCTTTCAAACAGTCAGGGATATTTAAAGCACTTTGCAATACTGTATAATTAATAATCGATTTTTCAAAAACCTGTTTTGCTTTTTAATCTAATCGTGTTCAGAGTTGCTGCTTGCATTTACGCAAAACAATTTCGTTGCACTTTTTAATTATTATTTCACTGACTCATGGTTGATCTTACATAAATTTAAAACTGTGAAAAAAATGTAAAGGAAGATTTTTGTCACTTAATATACTAAAAAATGCTGAAAATATACAATTTTATATTTATTACCTTCCTTAGGATTTTTTTAAATGCTGAAAATATATTCATTTATTCACAGTACTTGTTCTTACTTTTTTTTTAATAATATGTACTTGAAAAAAAATTACTCTTCATTGCAGAACCAAGATTGAACTATTATAATACAGAACTCCCGTTACAAGGTCCGAAGTTCAATGTCGTAACTCTCGTTATCTCGAACGCAGGGATAAATCTCCAACTGAAACACGTGCATCTTAACGAGAAGAGGAACTGATTACGTTCGAATTGTCCAAAAGGTGTAGCTACATCTCGGAAATAAATTGTTATAACATTTATAAAAATAATTTTCAAGAATTTTTATTGCAAATCTGAATTACACTTTGATGAAAAGAATATCTGTGAATCAATTTATTGATATTAAACGATACCTAACGCCTTTATTCGATTTCAAATGGCGAAGTAGGAGAGAAAGTGATAATAGCGAATTTGAATTTCGCGCGCATAAAGTAACGTCAGTGTGTTGCAGCCAATTAGACAAAAGGGCGCGAATTTTGAATATTTAAATTCTGAATTGAAAATTGAGAAGAAATCAATTAAAGTGGTAGGTTCTTGAACAAGATAGGTCAGTTTTAGTAACAATGTACTTTCAGTGGCTCTTTTTGTAGTTTAAAGGCTGAAAACGTGGAAAATGATCTTCGTTCATTGTTCTTTGACCTCAGGTGTCACACAATTGCTTTTCCACACGTTTGATAGTAAAACCCACCCACACTTTAATCTCCACAGACCTTTCGGTTTGGCTTTGACATCTCGACGAGGACGTCCCTGATACCGCAATAGAAGTGACACTGCTCTAATATTCTATTTTCATCTTTAAGAATATGGTGCGCTACGCTATAGTTTTCTACTCTCAACTTAGTAGAGGATTTCCTGTTTTTCAATATTTTCATTGAGTTAAATATAAATGATCAAAAGCCAACATTTTGGAATTAAATCTCAAATTTTTGTCTCTTTGAACATTTTTCCAGGGATCACAGTCCTATCCCTATTCTCGAAAAACTTTATCTTTTTCCCCTATTCTCTTTAAATTTACGATATTTGAATATACAATAATTGAATTAAGTGGGAAATTCTATGAAATTAGTAAATGTACGTATTATGTATTATAAGTGATTTAAATTGTTTAAATTTAATTTTAAAATATTAGTAATTATTTTTTGTAATTATAATCAAATTTTTTGTTACAGCTATAATAGAGAGGAAGACATATCTTTCTAGGTGCGTCTATGAAAATAATAAAATGCATCTGTATAATATCAAATCACCTTAATTAATTATTTATGAGTAAATAATGTATAAAATTCAAAAAACAGTATATCGTAACAAAAATATAACGATATAAGTGCAGCAAGTTTCATGTGCTGAAAGCTATAGTCCATTAAAAATAAATACTTTAAATAAAAACTCAAAGCTGACACATGGTAAAACATTTTGAATATGTGAAAGACGGAGACAGAAGCTGCTATCCAATATAAAATTGGAACAGTTAAAAAATATATAGTAATTTTAAAAAGAAGTATTAAAAGGTGAACGCTTTTTAATTCAAATAGTCAGATTTAAATACTTAATTAAAAAATGGAATATTCCAAGTTGTTCAACTGCAAAGTTAAATTTCTAACTTGAATAATTTAAAGTCAGACGTTCAAAATTAAGCCACTTGAATTTTGAAATCTGTATAGGAGTGTTGAGCTGTCTCAAATTTTATTTTTACATCTTATCAATAAAAAATGTACAAATGTTTATTTGACCGATTTCAAATTAAACTATTTAAAATTTAAATAATACTTTAAAACTAAAATATTTGTTCTCTGGCTGAATCTATACAAAGTAAATATTTGTTTGAAATGTAAAATATTTGTAGGCGCTCAAACTTGAACTTTTTTTAATTTAAGTTTTCGGAGAATTTTCACAATCAAATCTAAATTGAATAGGTTTTTTTTGTTAGTTTTAAACGTGTTTTAAATTACATAAAAACAGTCTTTTGTGGATCGAAATATTTATTCTCAAATTAAAGTATCAAAATATCAAAAAATTTAATTTGAAATTTAAGAATCAAAATTGCAAATGAAGAATGGGAAGAACATTATAAGTCAATTAGCAAGAAGTGGTTAAGTAACGTTCACTAATCAGTTCGGTAATAGTTATTAACGATGCTTCTCTTCAATAAATGATTGATCCAATTATCAGTTTGACTAATGATGAGTGTGGATTTCAATTGGAAATTGATGTCAATTCCTCATTGTCTTACGTAAAGACAACATAACATATTGAAATTAATTTGAAATTCAAAAATCGATTTCTTAATTCAGTGATCGGAGGAGTAATTGAGATTCATAATTAATCAGAACTCAGAATATAATCAAGGAAATAGAAATGTTTTCTGATCAAATATGAATTTATGAAATAAAATTAATTTGTGCAATCAAAGGATTAATTTTTTTAAAATTTTTGTATCTGGCATTTTTAAAAATAGTTAGGAGTAAAAAGTTTCTTTACTATTGTTATTGTTCAAGAAATAAATGAGGTGCATTTATCTTGATAATCAAAGCATTTGTTATGCAAGTTGTCCGCGTGATGTCGGTAGTTTCCTGTGCCTTTTGGACTCTAGGATAGTAATGGGCAAACTGACAACAAAGTTATTGAAAGAAACAAATTTGTATTTTTTTTTTAGTGTCACAGTTTTCTAGTATTTCAAATGTTGTTTTTAACTCTTCTTTAAATTTCTTTCCCGGATTTCTACTTTCTTAAAAAAATACTATTACTTTTGCGTATACCTATTTCTCCCTCTTTTTTGTATTTTTTTCCTTTTGACTTTTAAATATCTACGTTTTGCAATCATCTCTTTAGCTATTTTTCCATTTCTGATCTTAATGTTCCTCATTTCTTTTATTTTTCCCTTTCCTTCTCTTATTTATGTATTTTTTATTTTCCTTCTGTACTTTATTACTTCTCTCCCTTCTAGCCCTTTTTTTCTTCCCTTCTTTATATACTCTTTCCTTCTCCCTTTTCTAATTTATCTTTGTTCCTTCCCTCTGTAATCTTTACATATTTCCTATTTTTAATATTTTTTCTTCATAGTTATTCCTTTACTCTTCCCTCTGTCTTTACTTTTAGATTTTTCCAATTTCCTCCCTTTCATTTACTTTCCTTTTTAACTGTAAATCCTTTGTTTCATTTTGTTTCTTCATTACACTTTTTTCTTTTCCTGCTTTATATATTTTTTTTATATTTATGCCCTTTTCCATTTTATTACCCATTTATATTTTCATTCCCTTGATTTTTGATTTTTACGCACCGTTTTTTTATTTTTCTGAATCAATCAATTCATTAGTTTCATTTCGTTTTCCTATTTCCCTGTCCTCTTTCTAGCAATGTGTGCGGTTTCAGAAATTTATACTTTTTGAAACTTTCAGCTGAAAGTTTAAATGAAAAGTCAAATTCAGTGAAAGTTTCGAAACTTTAGCATTTATAGCTGTACAGTCGAACCCCTATATAAGCTCATCCGGCTTACGCCTTCCTAGAACTGGTGGCCGAGTGCTGGCCCCAGCAGTTTCTGAGCTTGAGGAGCGAGAGACGGTGTTCAACCAAGCGTGAAGGACCAGCAGCGTATAGATAAAAGGTGCAGTGCGCGTGTACTCAGGTTCGAACTCACATTCGGACATTGCATAATATTAGGAAATGTTTCACACGTCCCTGACTGTTTACATTTTGAGGGATCCAATTTAGGCCCAAGGGCAGTGCGAAGCAACTCCCGAAACTGGGCTTATAACGGGGTTTGTGTGTATTTATAATAATTACAGATGGAAAATGCCTAATTTACATTCAAAAAAGGCTTTTTAATTTTAAAAACTACATCTTACTTTTAAAGCAAGTGTCAAAACTGTTTTAATGTCGAATAAATTGAGTTGGAACTAACATAACCTTGTTAGGTTATTACTAATGCCAATAAAAGTGCCAAAGTTTGACTTTTTTTAATCATGATTGATAATCATTCAATTCAGACACTTTTCATAAATTTTGTACAAAGACTTATTTATATTTTACACATTTTTTTATTGTTATTTTCTGGCTGCCGTTTCTTGTAAAAAAGATTACTTTTTTTAATGAAAAAGATTAAACTTCAACCACAAACAGTTGAATTTTTAAGCAAATATTTGAATCTTCAAGCAAACAAGACGAATTTTTCATAAGGCAGTTGAATTTCCTACCAAGAAAGATAAATTTTCAACCAAGTAATAAAAATAAGACGAATTTTTAAGGAAACAGTTGAATTTGCGAAAAAAAAACGATGACATTTTAACAAAATCGTTGAATTTTCAACCTGTACGAAGATGAATTTTAAAAAATTGTCAGTAAACAGCTGCATTCACAACAAAATAGTTGAAGTTTAAAGCGAAAGGGACGAATTTTCAACTAAATAGTTGAATTTTCAACTCGAATGATGAATATTCAACAAAAAAGTGAATTTTAAACAATGAAGTTCAACTTTCAACCAAGTGGTTGAATTTTCAATAAAAAAAGACTAATTCTCAACGAAAAATATAATAGTTTTAATATTTCAACCAAGAAGAGATTTTAATTTTAAATCAAAAGCAGTCGAATTTAATCCAAAAATATGAATTCTCCATGAAAAATGTAAAAGTCGATATTTGAACCAAAAAAGATTTTAATTGTAATTCAAAAACAGTTGAATTCAACAAAAAATACTATTTTTTGACCAAACTGCCGAAAAGGCGAATTCTCTAGAAAATAGTTGAATTTTCTACCCGAAAATATGAATTTTCAACCAAAAAGTTCATTTTCAACCAAATAGTTGGCTTTTAAACTAAAAACAGTCAATTTTCAACCAAAAATGCAATAGTTAAGGTTGCAGTGCAAAAAATTGATTTTCAAAAAAAAATTTTTAACCAGAAAAGATAAGTTCTCAGTGAAAAATATAATAGTTGAATTTTCCACTAAAAATTATCAATTCTCAACCAAAAATCGGATATCAAATTTTCAGTTAAAAAAAATAATTTTCAACCAACAAAAGAACGAATTTTCAAAAAAATAGTTCAAGTTCAACCAAATGGATTTTTAAAAAATAGATTACTTATATTTTCAATTAAGAAAATTAATTTTTAACTGAAAAAATTGAATTTTCAACCAAATAGTAGAATTTTTAACCAAAAGTATTGAATTTTTAAAAGTTGAATTTTTAAACCAAAAATATGATTGTTGAATATAAAAGTTAATTTTCCTTAAAATAGTTAAATTTCCTACCAAAAATATGAATTTTTAACAGAAAGGAGATTTTCAACCAAATAGTTTAATTTTCTACCAAACAGTTAAATTTTAAACTAAAATGACGAATCTTCAACAAAAAGAAAGAACTTTTCACAAAGTAGTCCAACTTTAAACCAAGTAGTTGATTTTCAACCAAATAGATGAATTCTCAACGCAACATGTAATACTTGATATTTAAACTAAACAAGATTTGAATTTGAGATAAAAAATAGTTGATTTCAACCTAAAAAGACGAATTTTAAACATAGTACATGAATTTTAAACTTAATAGATGAATGTTCAACATAAAATGGGATAGTTACATTCTCAATTAGAAAAATTAATTCTCAACGAAAAAAAAAAGGAATTTTCACGAACAAAAGAGCTAAATTTTTAACCAAGGAGAAGAAGTTTTAACTAAAAGAGAGCAATTTTTAACTAAAAATGGAATAGTCCAATTTTTGATCCAGAAATTAATTTTCAACATAATACTTTAATTTTTAACCGAAGAGGTAAATCTTTAACCAAGAAAATGAATTTTTAACAAAGTAGTTCAACTTTCGTACAGGTAGTTGAATTTTTGACCGAAAAAGATGACTTTTTAACAAAGTAGTTGCATTTTCAATAAAACAATTGAATTTTCAATTATAAAATTAACTTTTCACTAAAAATAGTTGGATTTTTTTATTAAGTTCTATTACTTTAATTCGCATTTAAGCGAAAAAACGAGAAAAAGGGGAAGTTTTTCGAAAACAGGGGAAAAAAGAATTCTTTGAAAAAGAGGAAAAGAGGGTAATAGGGAAAGAGTGCTAAGTCTGAAATATGATTTTGATATTTCTGAATTACCATTTGACATTATTTTTATTTTTTCGAAACACTATTTGACTTATTTTTATTCTTCTGAGCAAGCACGTAACCTAAAATTCATTTAAACGAAACGCCATCTGTGTCATCGAAACTGAGTGTAACATAAATTTCATTCGTCTTAAAATGGTGCCCGGAATTCTAATTGGCTGAATAATGCCGCGAAAATCAAATCAGCCAATAAGAATGCCGGACTTAGTACTTCGGAAAAATAAAAATTATGTTAAATAGTAATTCGGTATTATAATTCAGTAAAACAAAAATGTTGTCAAATGGTAATTCTGTATTATAGAAATTATGACAAACGGTACTTGGTAAAAATAAAAATAATGTTAAATGGTAATTCGGAAAAATAAAAATTATGACAAGTGGTACTTCGAAAAAATAAAAATTATGTTAAATAGTAATTCGCTATTACAAAAATTATGTCAAATGGTAATTTGGAAAAATAAAAATTACACTCATACCCCATTAGTGTGCCGCCCACAGGTCAGGTCGGCACAGTAATTGGGACTATTAAAATCTAGTCTATACCGGATTTAGAGCGACGAGTCAGTAAACACTCAGGATCGCATATATAATCTCTGAACCCGGCACGTACAAAAGTATATGCGCAGGGTCGTGATGTAAATAACTTCTACTACGTCACTGAGTGTCCGAGCGAAGACCTTGAGTATGGGTGGTCAAGGGACGCTCAGGGGGGGAGACACAAGCATTCAAACGTGAACGGCCGAGAAGCCGGCACACAAAGGGGGGGGGCACTCTAACGGGGTATGAGTGTAGTGCGAAAAGTAATTCGGAAAAATAAAAATTAGGTAAATTGGCCATTAGCATAAACAAAAATTATAGCAAATTGCTATTCAGTTGAATGGTTTCAGGTAAAATAAATATTAGGGAAAATAGAATTTGGGGAATATTCATGCTCCTCAACCGTACTGTAGGGCCACTTTTTGCAACATTCGCAAATTTCGTTAGAATTTATCATCAGGAATCGTACTAAACGTTATTTAAGTTCGTAACGTTACTTCCACTACCCCCCCC
>JAUMHM010000003.1:1149529-1161425 GCA_032362435.1 Melikaiella ostensackeni | reverse complement strand
GTAATGTCACCGCGCAGACAATACTTTTACGCGTTTTCGAGCGCTCAGCGAGTTATTGCATCCAGGGGCTCAATTATGACTGGGAATAATGAGTTTTCTCAAAGATTTATAATTCTGGGTTGGGACAAGAAATTTTCGAAAAGAATTATAATTCTAAGTTACGACATGGAATTTCAATATATTTTTGAGTTTGAAGCAGAGGCAGGTAATTTTCGTGAAGAATTAAAATTTTTACTTTGGGACAGGAAATTTTAGTAGGTAAAGAATTATAATTTTGAGTTTGGCGCAAGGAATTTATGTAAAGAAATATAATTTTGACAATGGGGACAGGGAATTGCCTTGAAGAGTTATAATTTTGACTTTTGAATAGGGTATTTCATAAAGAATTATAATTATGACTTTGGGACAGGTGATTTTCTAAAAGAATTGTAATTCTGAGTTAGAACTGCGAATTTTCGTAAAGAATTATAATTTTCATTTTAGGTTCACTTTAGAGTAGAAATTTCGTTAAGGATTATAATTTTTACTTCAGGGCAGGGAGTTTTCATAAAAAATTATAATTTGACACGGAACGGGAATTTTTGAGAAGAATTTTAACTTTAACTTTACTTTCCCTCTTCCAAATTTTTGAAATAGGAAGTGAATATATTTTTCAATTATAATACAAAATTTTGTTAATAAATATAATTTTAACTTGGAAGACGGAATTTTCGGAATGAATTATAATTTTGACTTTGAATAGGTAATTTTTGACATTAATGAAAAAAATACAAAAAAAATTATGTAAAGAATTACAATTATCTTGACTTGGAACAGGGAATTCTCGAAAAGAATTATAATTCTAAGTTGCGTCATGGAATTTCAGTGAAGAAATATAATTTTGTGTTTAGGGCAGGGAGTTTCCGTAAATAAATATTATTTGATTTGGAGCAGGAAATTTTTGACATAGAACGTGAATTTCGGAAAAGAATTTTAATTTTGATTTAGAAGAAGGAAATTTAAAAATTCCCTGTTCCAAGTCAGAATTCGTCACAACTGGAAACTTGCCTCTTTCAAATTTCGGGCAAAGGGACTTACTATATTTCTGAATTGAAAAAAAAATAATTGTAAATAAATGTTATTCTGACTTGGAACAGGGAATTCTCGAAAAGAATTATAATTCTAAGTTGCGTCATGGAATTCCAGTGAAGAAATATAATTTGATTTGGAGCAAGGAATTTTTGACATAGAACATGAATTTTGGAAAAGAATTTTAATTTTGATTTAGAAGAAGGAAATTAAAAAAAATCCCTGTTTCAAGTCAGAATTCGTCACAACTGGAAACTTGCCTCTTTCAAATTTTGGGAAAAGGGAGTTACTATATTTCTGAATTGATACAAAAAAAATTTGTAAATAAATATAATTCTCTCTTGGAACAGGAAATTTTTAAAATGAATTTCATTGTGACTTGGTATATGAAATTTTCTAAAAGAAATATGATTCTGAATTTGAACGGGGAATTTTTTAAAATAAATGTAATTGTGACTTGGAGCAGGAAATTTCCATAAAGAATTATAATTTTTACTTTGGAAGAGGGAATTTCAGTACAGAATTTTCTAAAATAATTGTAATTCTGAGATAGAACAGAGAATTACCGTGAAGAATTATAATTTATACTTTAGGACAGGGAGTTTCCGTAAAGAATTAAAATTTGTCTTGAAGCAGAGAATGTTTGACATGGAACGGGAATTTTGTATAAGAATTTTAATTCTTCTTTATAAAAAGGAAATTTACCAAAACAATCCCTGTTCTAAGTAAGAATGCGCCAGATTTTGAAAATTTCTTGTTTCAAATCAGAATTTGTTTAAATTTAAAAATTCTGTTTTTTTTTTAGCAACAAAAATTTTCCAGAATTTTAAACTTCCCTCTTCCAATTTTTAAATTTTTTAAAAATTCTAATTAAATTAAATTTAGGTTAAATTAAATTTAAATTAAATTAAATTCGTTAAATGTAAAATTAAACTAAATTAAATTTGGTTGAATTCACGTGAATTTTTTTGAATTCTTACTCTGTTTTCTCTTGAATTCTTTTGAATTTTCTTTAATCCCTTGTATTTTGTTCAATTCCTTTGAATTTCCTCGAATTCTTTGAATTGTTGAATTCAGTTGTACGTCGAAATGGCTAGTGGGTAACCTCTCGTTTGTAGTTTTTTTATTTTGAATCACGAATTTGATATTTTTTACTCTTTCGGTTTTATCTTTAAGTAAATAATGAAAATATTTTTTTTCCAAAAAAGAGCTAAAAACTAATTTTTATTAAGGAATAATTGACAAGGTATTGTTAATAAGAAATACACATAAAGAAATTGATTTTAGTATTTAAATACGATCGAAAGCAAACTTTTTTCGCAACCATTTTGTTAAACATACGTGTAAATTAACCAAAGAAGACGTCTGTTTATTTGTGGAGCTCGAGCAAAGTCCGGTAAAGCAATCATTGCTGATGTGTTTCTTACCTTACGCGGTACTTAACTTTGGATAATATTAAAATGTCTCGTTTAAAAAAGTTTCCTCTTGTTCACAGTTTAAATTGTTCTTTGCAAATCTTAATTGAATTAGGTAAATATTTTTTTTTACACAAGCATTAATGATGAAATTATTTTATTGAATTGTTTTTTTATCTTGAATGGATTTTATTTTTCCTAGAACTTTATCTAATCTAGAATCTTGTCAACCTGCTTTGTTTGGTTTTAAGTTTAGTTTGAAATTAGCTTTTGTGTAAATTTCATCCAATTTAAAATTGTTTTAAAATCAAAATAAGTAATCATTAATATTATCAATATTAAAATAATTGTTTTAAAATTTGATTAAAGGTCAAAGTGAAAGTATTTCTGGACCCATTTGCATTTTTTTTTCAAATTTTTTTACTGAATATTTTAACTCTTAGGATGAAAAAAAAAAAAGATCAAAGTTCTTTTTCTTTTTCGCATGGCTCATTCTCGTAATCTTTGTAGTGACGCTCGCTCTCTTCTCTCGATGGCTTTGCTAATTTTATTTCTAACGAATGTGACAATCGAGCGGTCTCTCTCTTCTTTATTTTATAACTCTAAAATTGATTTTCACTTCGGAACGAAAGTTTCTTACAATTTGTATATCTTCGAATGCTAGAGGTTAAAGAAATATTCGTATTTATGGAAAAGCATTTATTTATAACTTAAAAAATAATGTTAATGAAAAATTTGTGGTATGTATAAAAAAATGAAGGAATGATTTTTAATAAATAAATTTGATTTTTTCAGGGAGATGGACGGTTTTTGGATAAGTGTGGCGATTCATGCGATCAAGACGCTGTCGTATGTCTACGATGTTTTGACTTTTCCGGTGTATTTGATTCTTCAACAACCATGGGAAAAAAGAAAAGCCTCGAGAAGAATAAAGGCGAAACCTGTAGCAAAAAGCGAACATTCCATCACCTACAGGAGTATCGATCCCCCCAGGTCGATTCATATTCTTTTGGAATCTCAAAAAATCGATACCATGGAGAAAATGCTGAAATTTGTTGCTGCTCAGCACGGTGATAAAAAATGTCTTGGCACTAGGCAAATTCTTGCCGATGAGGATGAATTACAGCCAAATGGAAGAGTCTTTAAAAAGGTTCGTATGAGCAGGCCTGCCACACAGTCACTTAAGTCCCTTTTAGTCACTTTGATTCTCAAATCACTTTTTAGTCACTTTTTAAAGATATGGTTACTATAGTCATTTTTGTTAAATGACAAGATCATTTTAGTCACTTTTTTTCAATAAATTAGAACAGAGAACCTAAGGGCTAACCACTATTGAATTCAGATCTATACCTATTTCTGCATTTTATTGAGTTAGATGAATTCACCCTGAAATCTTTGGAATTTTCTTAAAGTCCACTGAAATCCAATCTTTTTTGGATTTTCAATTTTTTTAAATTCAGCTTGAAGACTTTAATTTAGCTTGAATCCTTATCATATTTATCAGATTCTTATTCACTGATTCTGTTCACTCCCATTTATCTGAATTCAATGGAATTCTTTTGAATTTCCTTAAATTCTTCTAAATTCACTTCCATTTTACGGAAATCAAAGAAATATTTTGGATTTTTTTGAATTTATTTGGAATTCACCCTGAATTCTTATTAAATTATGCAGCATTTTTTTTTAATTCTTTGGAATTCTCTTGATTTTGTTTGAATTCTTCCTGAACTATTCTAAATTCACTCCAAATTTAATGTATTCAATGAATTTTTAAAATTGTTTAAAATTGTTTTTAGTTCACTCGTTTTTTTTTTAAATTCACCTTGAATTTCTATGAACTTCATTGAATTCTTGTCATTTTCCTAAAATTCCTCTAAATTCACTAATTGTATTCACTCTCGTTTATCTGAATTCAATGATTTTTTCTGAATTTTATGAAATTTGTTCCATTCACTTGAATTATTCAAAATTCACCATGAATTCTTTTAAATTAATCTTGAATTCGTATGAATATCCTTGAATTCTTCTAAATTCGCTTTAATTTTACTAAAATCAGTGGAATATTTTGGATTTTTTTTTCAATTCATTTGGAATTTAGCCAGAATTCTTATTAATTTATCCTGGATTATTTTTAATTTATTTTGAATCCCCTTGAGTTTTTGTCAATCGACTCAAAAATTGATGAATCCAATGAAGTTTTTTAATATTGTTAAATTGTTTATAATTCACTTGAATTTTATTTAATTCATTGGTTTTTTATTTTATTTTTTGAATTTTTTATCAATGCGCTTAAATTCTGTTGAATTTGCCCTGAATTCTGTTCATTCCCATTTCAATTAATTCGATGGAAATTTTTGGATTTTAAAAATTTTTTTCAATTCACTCAACTTCTTATGAATTACGTCAAAGTCTCCTGAATTTCCTTGAATTTTTCTAAATTCACTCCAATTTTACTGAAATCAATGGATTTTTTTTCTCAATTGATTTAAATCCTTTTAAACGGCATCCTGAATTCTTAAAAAAAAATAATTCCCTTGAATTGTTGCAAATTCATTCCAAATTTAATGAGTTCAATGAATTTTTTACAAAGTTTTGAATCCACGTAGAGTTTTTATGAATTTCTTCAAATTCTTCTCATTTTCCTCTAAATTTACTAACTCTATTCACTCCTATTTATCTGTTTAGGGAATTGAATGGAATTTTTTGAATTTAAAAAAATTTTTTCACTTCACTTGAACTATTCTAAATTAACCCTGAATTATTCTTAATTAATCTTGAATTCGGTTGAATTTCCTCCAATTCTCTGGAATTCCCTTGAATTCTTCTAAATTCGCTCTAATTTTACTGAAATTATTGGAATATTTTGGATTTTTTTCACTTCATTTGGAATTCAACCAGAATTTTTATTAATTTATCCTGAATTCTTTTAAATTCTGTTGGATTCCCTTGAATTTTTGCAAATTTATTCCAAATTTAATGAATTTCTTAAACGGCTTTGAATTGTTTTCAGTTCACTTGAATTTTTATAAATATCGAATTCTTCTCATCTTTTTGCATTAACATTATTGATCTTCTAGATGTAAGGTTATTTTTGTATGTGAAAGAAAAATTTATAACGGTCAGGCAAAAGTCAGGAAATTTTGTAGCAACCCTGACTAAACTCATTGGTTTTTTATTTTTATTTCTTGAATTTTTTTTCAATTAGATGGAAATTTCCAAAAATTTTAAAATTTTGTTCAATTCACTCAAGTTCTTATGAATTTCGTCAAAGTCTCTTAAATTCTTCTAAATTCTTTCCAATTTTACTGAAATCAATGGTATTGTTTGAATTTTTCAAATCATTTGTATCCTTTTTTATTTATCTTGAAGTGTTTGAATTAATTCTGAATTCTTATGAATTTATCCTGAATTCGTTAAAATTCACCTGGGATTCATATAAATTCCACGGTATTATTTTGAATTCGAAAGGGCAGTCACATTATTAATGTTCGTTAGTCACTTTTAGTAAATTTTAGTCACGTTTTGGGTTAGAAATTAGTAACTCTTGGTCACTTAAAATTTTTTTCAAGTAAATTAGATTGTGGCATCCCTGTGTATGAGTTTAAAAAAAATAGTAGATAGAGAAACCGATATCAAAAATTCTGTTTAATGTTCTTCTGGCTTTTTGATGTAAATAACTTCTCAAACGGAATTTCCCGAATTTCAAATCTCTTGATATTCAGAAAGAGAAATAGGAGTTATAAATAATATAAATAGAGTAAAAAACTCTTTCTCCCTCTTTTGAGCCCGCCTGACGTAATTTTTTAATACCCATATCTAAATTCACATTAGAAAAGGGAATTTAAATTTTAAACTCTAAGTAATTAGTGAATTGGTATTTTGATTGAGTAAAAATTAACTGCTTATTTCCGACAAATAAAAGAGAAAGACAAAATATAAATACAACATGAAAATATTATTTATAGTCGACGAAGTTTTGATAAATATGTTGTCGACTTTATTTAAACCTAGACTTTAAAGAATTTATGTTATTTTTTTTAATTCTTTGTGACTTCATTTTTTCATTTAATTATTTATTTGTGAAAATTTTGGTAGTAGAAAATTTTCGAGGTAGAACGGAATAATAGTAATAATAAAATTGAACTAAATAAATTACGTAAATTCGAAATTCTACAGCTTTAAATTTAAAGAATTCAAACCTTTAAGAATTCAAGTTATTTAATACAAATTTTATGCCAAATTCGAAGTATTCAAATTATAGAATAATTGAAAAATTGAAAAATTCTACATTTAAATCATTCACAATTTTGACTTTCAAGCTTTCGAAAATTCAAAAATATCAAGTTGTAAAAAAGTGTATAATTTTGTGCAATTGAAAGTCAAGAATTTTATACATTCAAAATTGTACAGTTTTATGAAATTGTAATTATAGAATTTTATACAACTGAAATCGTACATTCAATAGTCTATAAAATAAAAAAAATAACGAATAATTGCACTCATTTAAATTTTAAGTGGGCAGACTGAATAATTATAAATTGAAATATTCAAAAACTTAACAAGCAAAAATTGAAAATTTTAACTTTGCAGAATATGAAATTGAAACTTTCTCAATTATGTAATTGAAAATTTAACAAAAGAAAAGAATTTAAAGTAGCAACTTTAAATTAGTAGAAATTAGTAGTGTTCAAAATTAAAAAATTTGAATCCTTCAAAGGTTTACTATTTAAAATTAAAGAATTAAAAATAAAAGTCTGGTAAGGTAACCAGTCTCACATTAGAAGTTAAAGAAATTAAACAATACATAGAATTGTAAAAGTTTGCGAATTTATTAATAGGAAATGTTCGAAATTAAAAAAAAGCAAATAGGGAGTTTTTAAAAATAAGGAGTTTTCACAATTTTAATTGGATACATTTGTAGAATTTGGTACAACTGGAAGTATGGAATTTTATACAATTGTAATCAAATTTTTGAAATTCAACCGAACTACTTTTCGTAAATTGAAACTTTCAAATTTGAGTAATTTCAAGTAGAAGGTATTTCTAAAAGTTTTAAATTAATGATATTTTAAAGGCTGCAGTGTTATATATTTATAAATTCTTTTTCAAAATTGGACGTTTCAAAGTTGTACAATATTGAAAATTATTATATTTAATATTTCAAATATTGAAATTTTAAGCATCATAAAAGCGTTAAAAAAATATTTAAAAACCGTTCAATATTGTGGCATTTGAGGCCATGTGAAACTACCTTACTTACCACACGAAATGATATGTCGAGTTGAAAATTGTATGAAATCATATTAATAGCACTAAAAAACGTTTGTGTGGTCCTAAATTTTCATAATTACAAAAAAAATTTGTTGATGTTCGTCATTAACGTGCCCGTTTGTCGGGCGTAAAAATCGGAAAGATGGAGGAATTTTTCTTCAATCTAGAATGTAATTATTATATTCTAGATTGAAAAATAATTCCCCTATATTTCCGACTTATTACGTTCGAGAATATTATCCAAATAGAAGCTGTAGCGTATAAACAAAAATCTTTTATATTCAGACCTGATGATACTACTAGAGAGCTTCACAATGAGAAAAAAAAACGTTTTCTGTTTTTCACTCTACAGTCCCTAT
The DNA here is from genome assembly GCA_032362435.1 of Melikaiella ostensackeni. Lineage (NCBI taxonomy): Eukaryota > Metazoa > Arthropoda > Insecta > Hymenoptera > Cynipidae > Melikaiella > Melikaiella ostensackeni. The sequence goes on along the minus strand of JAUMHM010000003.1, from coordinate 1,153,312 downwards.
TACAAGAAAATTATTTTTGGATTTTTGTTGTAATTATTAAAATCTGGGACCATACAAACGGTTTTTAGTGCCTTAGATTTAACTTCCCAAATTTTCAGTTCGATATCTAATTTTGTGTGAACGTGATCTGCTTGCGAAAAATTGTCGGTAAATGTATGAAATGGCCTTAAATTAAATTAATGTTACGTGGTTAAAATTAATGAACATGTTAAGTATTTGTACGGTGATTGAAAAGTACTTTTTCTTACCCTCCTTTTATTCATTTTATCTTCTCCTTTTTCCTTCTCGTCTGAGTACAAATTAAATAATTTTCTCCTTTTTTCTAATTTACAGTACAAAATGGGAGAATACAAGTGGAAAACCTTCGCGGAAGTGGACAAACTTGCAGCGTCCTTCAGTCGCGGGTTGAGAGAACTGGGTCTCACCGTGAAAAAGAATATCGTCATTTTCGCTGAAACAAGGGCAGAATGGATGATCGCGGCCCACGCATGTTTTAAACAAAATCTAAGTGTAATTACGATTTACGCGACTCTGGGTGACGACGCAATTGCTCATGGTGTTAATGAAACAGAAGTAGATACAGTGATAACGAGCCATGAATTGCTTCCAAAATTCAAAAGAATTCTTCCGAAACTAGCTGAAGTAAAAACTATTATCTACATGGAGGATCAGTTGAAACCAACTGACACTAAAGACTTTAAGGTCTTGTCAAATTCTCTAAATTTCTATTATTTGTTTTGTAATATCGACTTTAATGTAAAATATTTTAAATATAACTGTTTCTAAAACATCAATAGGTTAATTATCTCTAATTTTAGGAGGGAGTAAGATTGATTCCATTTTCGGATGTAATAAAAAGTGGAAGTAATTCAAACGCCGAGATGATTTCTCCTAAAAGTGAGGACACAGCAATTATAATGTATACTTCCGGATCTACAGGAGTTCCCAAAGGAGTATTGCTCTCTCACAAAAACATTATCGCAACTTTGAAGGCCTTTTGCGACGCTATTGAAATTAGAGCAGACGATATTTTTCTGGGGTATTTGCCCTTGGCGCACGTTTTTGAACTTCTTTCGGAAAGCGTCTGTCTGTTGATGGGTGTTCCGATTGGATACAGTTCTCCACTCACGATGATCGATTCCAGTAGTAAAATCCAAAGAGGATCCAAGGGAGACGCTTCTGTTCTTCATCCTACTTGTCTCACTGCAGTTCCGGTAAATCAAAGGAAAAAATATCCCTTTTCTATGTAGTCAATAAGAGTAAATTGGCAGCGCATGATACCAATTTTTATAATTTTCTTAATCACTATCAATTATATTTAGAGTTACTGCTGGAGCGGGAATTATAATCTGCTAAAAATTAAGCTATTTTCAAATTCATACATTAAAATTTGCAGTCGTTTAAAATTGTAATGTTCAGAGTGGCCATTGGACCGGGAAACTTGGAGAACGGGAAAATGAGCAAGAATTTTTTTTAATCGAGAAAAAAGTGGGAAATGACAGTGAATTTATTTTTTGAATGATATATTTTTTTTAATTCTTAATTTTAGAAGAAAAACTTATCCAATCACTTAAAGTCTTATTTTATATCATTTTATGAAATACTAATAATAACATTGTAAAATCGTTTTAAGTTAAAGTTTTTAATTTATAACATTCAAAATTGAACAATTTCAGGTAAAAATTAGATAAATTAAATAATTTCACATCTGTGGTGTTTGAAATTTCACAATCTCTAATTGAACCCTTCTAGATTTGACAAATTTATTTAAAATTAAAAGCATTAATAGTTGCAATGTTCGTAATTTAAATCCTTAAAAATTCAATCATTTTAAATTCAGGTATTAATTAGAAATATTAATGGTTGAGGCGCTTTGAGTTTGGACAACATTGATATTGAAAAAATTGAATTTTCAAAGTTTTAATATTGAATCCTTTACAATTCTGCAATTTTTTTCAAATTGAAAGCCTCAACATTTGCTCAATTTTAAGTTTGCTTCTAAATTTAAATCGTTCAAATTAGTAATAAAAGCCTTTTAATACTTTTATTATTATCATTGAAGATTAAAGTTTTAAAATATAGACAATATTTTAAATTAGGAGCGCTTGAAGTTGAAAATAACAATTTCAAAAAGAAAGTGTTTAAATTAGAACAATTTTTAAATTGGAAAATTCAACATTTTTTTTTGATTAACTTCAAATCGTTCAAAATTGTGTAATTTCAAAATTAATGCCTTTTAATACTTGAACGATTATAAATTCTCCTCGAAAATCACGACATTCGAAATCGTATAGATTTGGTTTGAAGTTTCGAGAATTAAACAGTTTCAAAATAGAAGCGCTTTAAATTGTACAATTTTTAATTGAAGCATTAAAAACTGTCAGGTTTAAAATGTAATTTGTCAAAAGTCGCACAGTTTGCAATTAATAGCCCTGAGACTCGAAATAAAAATGGTTAAATTTTGATGGCTTCTACATTGGAATGGTACAATTTTGAAAGTATTCAATTTTGACATTGTCTCATTTTGAAAGCTTTGATTTTGTACAATATTGAACGATTGATTTTAAAATGTTCAATTACGCTTGTTTAATTTTCAGTTTGGGACGGTTCAAATTAGAGATTCCTTTTTGAATAGTTCTTATTATAAATTGATCTCGAATTTTTCTAGCATTCCATCGGCCACCCTGATGATGCAACGTATTAATCAGATTTTTAATCGACTTATAAATTTTTTGTTTACAGCTGATCTTGGACAGAATCTCAAAGGGAATCAATGAGAAAGTAAAAAAATCCGGACCCTTCAGACAAGCAATTTTCAACTTCGCCTATGAGTATAAACTGAAGTGGACGAAACGAGGATATGATACGCCTTTTTTTGATAAGTACATTTTTGGAGCAGCGAAACAAGTTCTCGGTGGAAGAGTTAGGCTCATTTTCTCTGGAGGAGCTCCTCTTAGTCCAGATACCCACATGCAGGTCAAACTTTGTCTTTGCGTGCAGGTTATCCAAGGATATGGACTCACGGAAACTACTTCTTGCGCAACTGTCATGGATGGTGAGGTTCTCGTTATTTTTACAGTTTTAGTTTTAATCATAAGAGGTGCTGAGTATGGAACAAATCATTACCTCGTTTCATAAGTGAGCCTAGATCAAGGATGGAGGAGAAAAAAATCAAGAAGTCGAAACAGACGCGTGTCAAAATAAATAATTTTTAGAAATTAGAAATAAAAATGGAATATCGTGATAAGCTGAGAAATTATTTGCATTGACAAAGAAAGGATCGGGATGGTGAATAAGACAATAAAGTTGTAGAGGGTACATTGACAATTTTAAGGGATATCATTTTCAAGATATCATTTCAAGATACGATTTTCAAGTGTGCATCCGAAGTGTGTGGAACTGCGCTTGTAGGAATAATGACTGGAGATGCTTGATGGAATGATAAATTCCGCATGGCTTTTAACGATGAGAAGCAAGCGTTCTAAAAAAAATAAATATTAAAGGTCTTAGCAATGATAAGGGGATTAGACTAGAAAATGATAATAGGGATGAGAATAGAAAACCAATGTTATAAAATCAAAGCGGAAGAAAATGAAAAATTCAGAATGATTTTGAAGGGGATAAAAAATTATTTTGGAAATGAGTTAAGAAGATTAGGAAAGAAAGTATTAGTACTGAGTTAGTCGGAATCAAGAATACTGATGGTGAAATTGTATGGGATACGGACAAAGTAAAAGACTGTGTGGGAAATCCCGTTGTGCTTGCACCTACTGTATTGTACGG
>JAUMHM010000003.1:1122377-1133859 GCA_032362435.1 Melikaiella ostensackeni | reverse complement strand
AAACTTCAAATTACAAACTGGTTAGTTTTGAAGGATAGAATTTGAAAATTTAAATAACCATGAAATAAACGGGCATGCTTTTTCTGAGTCTTGAGTGGACACTTTGGCAGAAAAAAAATCAGTATTTTAGTGGTAATAAAATGAAATAGCCTCGTTTCATTTTCTAAACCAATTCTTACTTCTCTTTCTAGGTAAACTCCAGAGGTTTGAAATTCCCGGAGCAGTAAAGTTGTGTCCAGAACAATGGTCTCCAGATATGGGTCTGGTGACGGCAGCTTTCAAATTGAAGCGGAAAGCTGTAGAAGAGCGTTACAAGCACGAGATTAGTCGGATGTACGCCTCGTGATCTTTTCGGACCCGCGTGAAGAAAGACTCGTGATTCGTTGACTGTAAAACTGAAAGTACCACCCTCGACTGACAGAAATTCACGTCAACTGTGATCACCAGCGATCATAGGTTTAGTCACCGACGACTAAACCCAACCGCGTCTCGCTGATCGTAGCCTCGGATCCCAAAAAATACTCCTAATATTCTTTCTTACATCACAAAAAATCTTGAGTTTAAGTTGATCCCAAGAAAATGCAATTGGGCTTTCATAAGAACCTGATTTCATCCTACTTCAATCAAAATGCGTTCATTGTAATTAATCAAATCAGAGTATTATGAAGGTTAATTTTTGGTGCTTGTCAAATTATATTTTTTTGCGGTTTAACTTGAACTGTTTTCTCTGATTTCACGCAGAGTCCATGGCGAATGAAATTGGAGCGAAGTTCTTCCCAAAACCTCAAACTTATTGGTTTCGTCTTCCAGCGACTCGAGCTTTCGGGCATTTTACATAACGTGTCAGGCTAAACAAAAAAATCGTGCATTCGTCGTCGTTAGATCGAGAACAAAGATAATGCTTGCTTGTACGCACACGTGTATATAATTATTGTAGATTTATAGTCCTATCGGAAATATTCAAGAGTATTATATTTACTGAGGCCCCCATCCCCATCGAAAGCGTCTATTGAGGTACATTTTTTAAAGAAAAAAAACGGACATATTTTCCGAGCGTATTTGAATGAAAGCTTGATATTACGTAGTTTGCTTCATTTTCCCCACAAATATTTTCTACAGTCGGAATATTTTCGTACAGAGCCGTTACAAGTTGAGCACAAGTTTTTGTGTAGAATGAAATTTTTGATCAATCATTTTTTAAAGAAATCCGACTTCCGATATCACTAAAATTTCCAAGCGAGAGGCTCGAGCTTTTTTGATAATCCTGCGTAGTCAGTTTGGGGATTTATTTTATCTTTACTAGCGTTTTATAAATAAAAGGTGGCGTTGGGTTCGGTAATATTACCGGTAAAATAATGGCAATTTACTTATAGATTGCCAGACAAATTATTGATAAATTACTCGGCCGCAATATTTTACTAGGTAATTTTTGGAAAGTTATCATAATTTGCCGCAACTACAGATAAGTTCTCTCTTCCATAGCTCTCAAGTACCGTATTTTTTTTATACAAGTTAGCTCAACTCGAGATAGCTAACGCAACTCGCGGTAACTCACGGAATAATGGCGTAAAGCGCTTTAGCACACCGTAACTGTATGTAAAAGGTTATAACATCGGTAAGTTTACGCAGCTCTCTGGTAAATTGCGGCAATAGGCCGTAATCCGCATAAGTTGTTGTGAACGCCGTTAATTCTCTGTAACTTGTGGTAAAGCCACATTAACTCATGGTAAATTGCGGTAACTATTGCCGAGTAATTTTTAAATAAATTTTCGAAAGTAGAATATTTTCCCTGTGAACATATCGATGTGAAGTGGAAGTTTAAATGGTGCAAAAGCGACTTTCGTCGCACTCTTACATTATCCTGAATCGTGTGACTTATTTCTTAGTTCTGTGAACTGAGTTTAGGGCGAGCGATCTCGAGATTGATAATAAAATAAAATTTATTGATTTTGTAAATAAAATAACGAGCACCACAAATAATGAGAGCATCGTGCAAGGACCGAATTTCCGCATTGCTGCGCCTATTGTACAGTATTTTACAATACTTTTTTCCGTTTCTGTTGTAGTTGAATATCAATTGTAAACTACTAATTGTGAAAGTCTCGGAAATTCGTAAAACAGTAATTGGGGAAGTTCAAAATGATTGAAAATAGGTCAGCAAATGGCGTGGATTATGCTACTTTTTAATTAATGTAAGGCCTCGATTTTTTGGATTTGTAAATTACTTCGGAGAAAGTCGTTTACGGGTTTCTTTACATATTAAAAAAAGGTGCATGCCTTTAAGAGAATTTCCTCAAGTTTAGGTGGCGAAGGGGAAATTTCGGAGAGCCCTTCCGTTGGGTGTTTTCTTTTTCTATTACGGAAAAGAAATGTCCAGCGTGTGTGCTTTTGTGTGCTTGCGGATGCGTGCCTTGTAGTTGAGTGAATATTCGCATGAAGAATGGAGAAGATTAGGAAGTAGAGTTAAGTTTTAAAATTGTGTAAGCAGAATAAAGTTCCTGCTCAAATTCAGTGTGGATCAGTGGATTTCAAAATTATGTGTTGTTATGAGGTAATCAGACTCTTGTAATGTTACCTAAGAGTAAAGACGAGCGACTAATATTTAGTACATAATATTGTCTATACGATAGATCTTGTGAAATAAATGTACAAACCTTCCAAACTTTTTCTTATTTATCATGAGTACTAAGATTTTTTTAGCGCAGTAACTTTCTCACATGATTCTGACGTTAATTCCTTCTTTAATCTATAAAAAGAAAGCGTTTTATTGAAAAAATTTTATTGAATTATTTTTATATAATTTTGTAATTAAAAAAAATACATAAAACTTAATAATTCTTTAATGCAGTAATTTAAATGCTGCTTCTCCAGAGCCGGACTGAGGTGTCAGTCCGCCCTAAAATTTGCCGCCTTTTTTACATTTTCATTTCTAGTTCTTTCGACTGCAGAGTTTCAAGCGAGAAAAAGACAATAAGAGTGGAAACAGGCGTGTTGTGTAATAATAAGAAAAAATCAGGCCGTGGTGCCGGCCCTAAAAATTTGCCGCCTTAGACCATGGACTTTTTGGCCTCTGGTGTAAATACGGCACCGGGCTTTACATAATTTCGTAAATGGGGCACTATTTTTCATGTGTAGAAAAGAAACTCGAAACTCAAAAAATGATGGGCAAATAATTACAACTCCTTCTGACCTCGTTTCTTAAAAAAGTATTTAAATCAGCTGAGTTTGACTTTTATTTTATCTCTAAAATTCGCCATTGATTAGCTATATAGGTTTTGCTAAAACACAACTTTTTAGAATATTTTTCAATAATATTTTAATGAAATAAGTGTAAGGAGAATAAATCGTATTTGTAGATTTAAAAACATTATTTAATAATATTTCGGTTTCAGGGCTTTCAAATTTGAATTCATTTTAATTGGGAATGCTTTCAAACTAAGATAGTTTCAACTCAAGCGTATTTTGAATACTTTTTTTACATCTAGAATTTTGCTAATTACTTAATAGATTTCAGATTTCTTGCATTTTCATAATTTGCAATTTAAAAAAGAGTTGTATATAGGATAATTTATAATTTGGATTCATAAGAATTAGAAAGCCTCCTATGTAAAATTCTTTTTAATTATAAATATATAAAAGTAATAATATATTCAATTTTGTAAATAACATGCTAGAAAATGTTGAAAATTTCAAATTGCTCGTATTTTCAAATTCCAGGTGCTTATTATTTTATATGATATTTATATTAATTTATATTTTTGATATTATATTGAATAGAAGTCGGGATATTCCACGGGTCAGGTATACACTAATTCTTCACTCAGTGTACGAATAGAAAATAATTTTTTTAGGTATTCTGAAAGCCCGAAAATAGCCAAAAAAATATATTAAAAAAGGCAAAAAAATTCTAACACTCATGTTCTAACACGAGATTTTCAGTGCAGCGTAATTTTTTTGAAAGATTTTTTGGTTATTTTTTTTTTCGAACTTTCAGAATAACCAGAAAAAGAAATAAAAAAATGCTCACACCGAGTGCAGACCAGTAGAATAACTGGAATATGCTATTAAATTCTTATAAGTCGCTTTTAAATCAGGGCCGATGGAACAAATTTTCCTCGGCCCTATTTTAATTTGATATGGTTATACAATTTTACATGTTATATATGTAATTCGAATTCTTAGCTGCTTCCGAAATCGCTTGTTTGATTTATTCAAAAGATGTATATTTTTGAATTTTCTACATCTTTACTTTTTATTATTTCTTTATACAGGTATATTATTGTCAGAAGCAGAATTTATAATCTCGCTTTGAATCTCCCGGCAGAATTTAATCCGTGACAGTGGCGCCCTCACCTAATTCTTGCTTCTAATCAAACTATAACCTAAACTCGTCGTTTCCACTAAAATGACTTCACTTCAATAAATAGAAAAAAAATCATCAAAAGCGATAATTACCTCTGAATATGTCCAAAATTTTTAATCACGCTGAAAAAACTTCTTTTTGCTTCTACTAAAAAATATTTTTATGTTGGCTAGCCTGCTTGAAATCCCGCCATGACGCAACTTCCGACGTAAAAGCGGAAGAGGTTCGTCTCTCATTTTATAATATCGGTTTTCGCGCGTGTGTGCGTGCCGGACTGCGTGCGTGTGCATCAAAATCTGTTACGAGTGAGAATTTCAAGTTCCTAAAACGTAATTAAGTCACTTCTGCCGACTAAATAGTGAGATTTTTTTTCTAACCAAGTTTAGCAAGAAATGGGACGCAAAAAGAAGAAGCAGTCGAGGCCCTGGTGCTGGTATCCTTTATTATAGAAATATAAAAAATAAAAATGTCCGTCAACGTGTGCCCTTTTTTACGTAATAACGCTAGTTTTAGGTCATTGTGACACCCTCTGACATTTAATTTGTTTATGGACGACATTTTCGCCAAGAAAAAATAATCTCGTAGGTAAATTCATTCCAGTGATTTGTAAAGCTTGATCTTTTTCTGATATTTTGCGCATAATCGACATCGACACTGACGTTTCCGACGCGTCAGAAGTTTACTTTCCAAAATCGTCAGAGATTACGATACAAATTCTGGGGAAAAATTCGCTTTTTGTATTCAGTTTTCTTTAATATTTGGAACAAATTTCGAAGCTGAGAGAAAATTTGAATTGTAAATAATTTTTTATTCGAGAGTCCATATTTCATATGGATTTTTTGCACCATATTCTTGATTAGAATAGGAATCAGAGTAATTTTTGAATCACATTTCACTATTTTTTTTCTATTTTACATCTTTATTATTATTATTATTATTATTATAATTATTATATGAATAGTTAATTATGTCGATTAGGAAATTATTACAAGACTCCAGGGACTTATTTTCTTCACTCTTGGTTATTTTATGTTTAGTTATCATTTTGTAATTTCAGATATAAGCCCTTAGTTTTAAATTAAATTTTTTAAAATAATTGAACAATTTTAAACTTGAAGAGTCCAAAGTTAAATAGTGTACGTTTAAAATGGACCACTTTTACATTTAAAACTTTAAAAAGAGAACAAGGACTCCACACACACACACACTCATCAAGTAATGAGAAAATTTCACTGAAAGGCTTTTTTCATTTTGTGCGGGGTCCTTTCCACATGAAAGCATTCATAATTGTTTTTTGGTTAAATTTAAATTGTTGAAAATGAAATGATTTCTGATTAAAACGTTGTAAATTGGCAAGTTAATAAGTAACTACAAAATCAAATAAAGGAGAACTGATGTCAATTTTCCTGAATTATAGAGGAGAGACCTAATCACAGATTCATAGTATAATAAAAAATAGTTTTGGGATGACCATTTTCGATTTAAAAATAGTTATGTGTAGTATTTCTTCCATTTTAATATGAATAATTTCAAATCTGATTTGGCAAATTAGACAACTTCAAATTAATATCGCTTTAAATTGGACAATTTTGAATTGTGAATCACTCATGATTTTACACTCTTGTTTCAAACTGTTAGACATATTAGACAATTTTAAATTGAATCTGTTCCAAATAGAATAATTTCACATTCAAATATTATAAATTAATCACTTTATGCGGTTGCATCCTTCAACATGTTACAATTCCAATTTTAAAGCCTTAATAATTAAATTGTTTTAAATTAGGATCTATGTCAATTGAAAAATTTTTAATAAATATTTTTCAATAGGAAACGATGAAAATTGAATCGCTAATTGACAGCTGTTTATATTTACAATTTAAAAAGCCTTAATTATTGAAGAATTTTAAGTTTGAAATGTTGAAAATCAAATAGTTTGAAATTCTAAGCATGCAAAATTGACCAATCTTGAATTCAAAACGTTTAAGAATCATTTCCAGTTAAAAGCGATTTTAAATTGTTTTGAATGTTTGTATAATAGAATGGTTTCAAGGACATTTTTCGGACATCTAATATTTACTGCAATCCTGGTGTTAAAAAAAAGGAAACGTTTAAAATTAAATAATTTGAGACTGAAACTTTTTAAATTGTGCAATTTCAAGTTGAAGCCGTTTTAAATTAAACAGTTTTGATGTAAGTGTGTGCCAAAATAAAAATGTAATAATTGGAAATTTTAAATTAAATATTTTGATCGTAGTATTGCAAAATTCAGTATTTCTATTCTAAAACATTATTTCTATTCTAAAAAATTATTCTATTTCAATTGAACAGTTTTTAAGTGTAAAGGTTACAAATTAAACGGTTTCCAACTTTCAGCAGATTTCAATTGTAATTTTAATTTCATAGGTAGTTTGTGCTAAACAGTTAAACAGTTTTAAATTAAAAATGACGAAAATTAAATCATTTAAATTTGTAGCTATATTGGTGGAATTATTTTGAATTGAAGACGTTTCAAATTGAATAATTTCAAATTCAAATAGGTATCCAACATTTGACAGTTTCTAATTGCGAGCCGTAACACTTCGAATAATTGTAGCCTCGGCAGAGATAACTTTGGATCAACAAAAATACTTTAATTTGAAACTATGTAGTATGACAAGAGATTTCTCCCCAAGGATTTTCTGTCCTATGTGTAGTGTACGTGTTATCGAACCAACTATGTAAATGTTAGAGTATATCAACATATGCTCACAGTTTGAACAAACATTCTAGGAAAACCGATTTTTTGTGATTCAACGTTACCTCTGCCGATGCTTCAATTTACATTGAAATGAAGGGTGACACTGCATACAGGAGGCAAAAAAACTGTCTTTCAACGCATTTAATTTTTAACAAAAAACTGAAAAATCGTCCCGACGTTTTTTCAGGCTCTAGTACATCGTGGAAAGAGCGCTTCGAAAAAAGCAACCACACTGTCCAACATTTTTCGACTTTTTTTCTTTCCTTCAAATTAATTAGAGTAATTCTTACAGTATTTTTTTCGTAGATTAAGAATCCTTTGAAAAAATACTCTAGCATGTGTATTTTTATTTGAAAAACAGTTTTAAAAGGACAGAAAAGCGCATTTTTGGCAATTTTTGAAATCCTATACAAAATTGAATGGGGCATGCTATAATCTTCCACGTAGGCTCAAATTTAAGCTTGAACCTTTTATTTTAAAGCTGATGGGCCGAAAATTAAAGGAAGTTAGCATGGATCTGTTGGGAACCGTTTTTAAGTCGCACGCCGTAGCCCTATTACACTACACGGCTTGTGGAACTTCTGCCCTTATCCACTTCAATTTTATATTTTGTCCACTTCCAAACCGAACTGGACAATAATCTTGTGTTATGAGTTAAGTCAAAACAATTAGTTTAAGCCAATAAGACTCCCTGGTCAAAAATTAAAATTTAAATCCGTGTCGTCACATTAAAGATCAGTATTATCGACCCAAAAGAATTTAGTAGTTTTTAATCCAGGAAAAAAGAATTGATTGAATGGAAATTTTTTGAATCGGAGAATTTGAGAATGCCGATTCACGCGAATTTTAATCATTTCAGTCAGCCACCACCAATTCAGACAAATCTCGTTGAACCATTTATCAGAACGACGTTAACTGGTTAACTGGCAGAATTTTCTTACATGTGGAAAACTCAGCCGGTAAATGTCGTTCCGATTCTTTCGGTTGAAAAAAAAATACTTCAACGATATTTGCCTAAATTGGTAGTGGGTGTATTATGGGGGCCGATTGCAATGATTCAATTTATGAGACCGATTAAAAAATTCACAAACCGATATACCGCATTTCGCATGAACCTGCATTCTTAAATTCTCCAATTCAAATAATCTTCATTCAATCGATTCTTTTTTCCTGGGAAGGCTGCCGTCTCAAGAAGTTAATATTTAAATTATATCAATGTTTTCAAATGAGGTCAGCTTCTCAAAATAGCATCACGTAATAAGTGGACGCTCCCAAAGGTGTCCAAAGGTTTCTTATGGCCGATATTATTTATAAAAAATTCAAAATTTTAAATCGTATTTCCTTACACAATTTGTAAGCCATTAAGGTGCAATTTTTCTTTTCGAATTTAAATCGTTTAATTTGTGGAAATTGTAAGCGTTTTAAATTAACCAGTTATAAATTTAAAACATTTGAAATGAATCGATTTTGTATTGAAAATGTTTGAAGCTAAACATTGTATTCAAACATTCAGTATTTCAATTTGAAATGTTTGGAACCTAAAATCAAAAATCTTTAAGAGGTTTAAGTATGTATATTTAAATTTGGTAAAGTTTGAATTGAAATCCCCCGAAAATTCAAGTGTAAAAGTTTTAAAACAAAAATTGTAAATTCCTTGACTAATTAATTCTAAAAAGGTACTGCAACCGTGAATTTGACGACGAAAAGATTCTCATTCAGCATCAGAAGGCGAAACACTTCAAGTGTCACATTTGTCACAAAAAGCTATACACAGGTCCCGGACTTAGTATACATTGTATGCAGGTAATACTCTTAAGCGTAAAACAATGAAAAATTAATTTTTTTAAGCCAATACAACATGATAAAAAAAGTACTAAATCAAAATTAATTATTTTCAGGTGCATAAAGAGGCCATAGACAAAGTGCCGAACTCACTACCGAATCGCAGCAATATTGAGATAGAAATTTATGGAATGGAAGGTATTCCTCCAAACGATGCGAAGGAACACGAAAGGCAAAGAAACGGTACTCGGGCCGGATCTCCAAGTTCTGGGGAAGATGAACCCGCGCAGAAGAAGTCGAAACCGGAAGGACTTTTGGGTTCGGCACCAGGAGCGATGAACTCCAATTCTTCTGTGATGTCTGGAGGAATGCCTGGGATGCAGGGACATCCGGGAATGCCTCCGATGGGACAGTTCCCACCGCCTATGCATCATATGATGGGACACATGGGTCATGTTGGCCCGCCCTTCATGGGGCCCGGGTAAGAATTTGAAAGTATTCAATTTACGATCGAAACATTAACACTTTTTGAATTCGAAGGTTTGAAAATTATTTAAAAGCCACAATTACATAGAAAAAATTATCTACTGTATTCGATGAACTAAAAATATTTCACAAAATACATATACATATAAACAATGGCAGATAAATTATTACTAATTAATTTTATTGTATATTTGTTCCGTTGCAGTATGATGGGTGGAATGTCAGGCATGCCTCCAGGAATGCAACCACCCGTGAGTAGTGCATCCGGGCCTCCGTCGAGACCTCTATTTCCAAGTGCCGCTGCAGTGTCAACTGCCTCCACTTCCGTGAGCTCAGCGACACCTCTCGGTGCGGATTTCAAACCCATCACCTCAATTGCGGGTGGGTCCATCGGACCCATGAAACCCACTTTCCCCGCTTATGGTGGTTCCGACGTATCTGCTAATAGCCACTCTGGTGATCAGAAAGTGAACCTCATCGCCACCACTGGCGCTGCTAGTAAAATCATTCATCCTCCCGAAGATCTCAGTCTCGTAAGTAAACGATCTCGCTCGGACTCCTTCCTATCCTTTCGTCGTTCAAAAGTCTTATTTTCTACTACATAGTCTCTGTCTGCCAATTACTTCTATCCATTTAAGCCCATTCTTTTGATTTTTCTCAACAGGAGGAAATTCGGGCGAGATTACCGAAGTATCAGCGTCGGCAAAACGAGGAGTCTCGCTCTAGTCAAGCCGAGGCTGCTCAACAACATGCTGCTGCTCTTCATCATCATCATCAGCAACAACAACACCACCACCAACAACAGCAGCAACAACAGCAGCAACAGCATCAACAGCAACAACAAGCAGTCGCGAATGCCGCTGCAGCGTTTCAGGATCAGCAGCAGCGACAACAGGCCGCCTTAAGTGCCTTACAACAGCAACAACAAAGGTTTCAAAGGCCACAAACAGTTATGGTTCCAGCTTCTGCCGGAATGCCAGTTAGTTCCGTAGCTCTGATGGGACCGCTCATGCGACCAACCATGACACTTGCTGCACCTGCGCTCATTCATGGAGGTAACATGATGCGACCGCCCCCCATGGGCCTGCCACCAGGTAAGTCTCCCAGATTCTTAGTCCAAAATATCCTCTCGTAACACTGACCTCGATATCTCGATATGAACATCATCCAAGAATCTCCTTAGCCCCGACCCCATCTTCTTTGACCCTATCATCAATCTTTCTGCGATTTGTAAGCTACCAGAACGCGAAATGTGTACATATCTATGATCTTTTATCTATTTGTATCTTAGTGAGATTATATCTGCAAAGCTAAACCTCCGGAACAGTGCGAAGAGCATATCCGTTCACATCCGTTTCACTTCTAAAAACAAAAAACGAGAGCTTCATTGAGTGAACTTTGCTCTGTTCCATTATTCCCCATAGTATTTTTCGAATTTTGATATATCTTTTTATTTTTTATTATTATGTTATTATTTTTGTGTTAGTATTGTTATTATTATCTTGAGTTGCGGATGATGCTCGACTATAACGCGTACAGTGCGAGTGACCATGACGAATGGAGTAGAATCTCGCTATTTTTGAAGTTTCAATCGCAGAAATTCTATTCAAGTTTCTTTAAATGATTAATTTCGAGTTGATTTAACATCCATCCGACATGCTCGATGTATTTTCACACTTCCCAACATTTGCTTTTTTTTGTCCGCTCGAATCGCCTTGAGCTAGTATTTGTATAAATGACGTGTTTTCGGAAAAAAATTAATGAATGAGTTAAGAAGTGAAAATGAGATTTTGAATGACGAGATTAGTTCATATTTCCCTTTGCTATGAAATGATGAATTTAAATGATATGGGATGAATTTTGAAATTGGGATACTGACCATTAAGCTACAAAATATATTTTTGGTGATACTGCCCATTATACTACCGAAGAATTTATGTGGGTAACGATCATTATACTACTCATGAAATTAGACTGAACATCCAAAACTCAGAGCGGATGTCGCCACTCCTTTTGGCTCTTTATAGCGCATGTTTTCTAGAATTTTCTATTATTCACGGCGAACAGCTATTCGTTTAAGATTTTGGGCATGCGCAATGAAGGTTATTTTT
>JAUMHM010000003.1:1104470-1120726 GCA_032362435.1 Melikaiella ostensackeni | reverse complement strand
ACAGCTATTCGTTTAAGATTTTGGGCATGCGCAATGAAGGTTATTTTTCCATGCATGCGCTAAATTTAGCCAATAGGTGACCAACCTGATCGCTATGAACAATACAAAATTATAGAAAACGCTCCCTAAGGAACCAAAAGGAGTGGCGATATCTATGAGTTTTGGGTGCCCAGCCTAATTGAGGGGGGAGGGGGGGGGGTGTACTGACTATAATATTACCGACCGGATCCATTTCAAATCAGGCATGTTCTACACTTTTATGTTGTAGAATCTCTCGGGGAAGATATATATTGTTTTTTTAGGGTAACTCAGACGACACTGTTTTTTCGATTTGAAAAAAAAAATATATATATATATTTATGAAGTTTATGCATGTTTGAAAGATCTCATACAAAATGTATGGAAAAGGCCTTTCGGTCAAGTTCGGTTTTCTGGTGCTTCATGTAATACCTGCCAAAAGTCGTAATGAGACAATTTCACCAAAAGGCTTTTTCCATACATTTTGTGCGGGGTCCTTTTGGACAGGCGCGAAAAATCGGCAAAAAATATAAGTGTGGATCTTTTTTAGAAAATATAATTTATATTTTCAAAGAAGTAACCGTCATTTTGTCAAGTTAAAACTTTGTTTTCTAATTTTCTCGTATATTTCGAGAGAGTGCGGTAAATCCCTCCCAAAAATTCGTAACGAAAATTGGACTAGCTGAATTGGGTCAAAAACTATCGAGATTCTGCGACGGATTTGTAGAATCCGCCTGCTTAAAATGGATTCGGTCTGCCGAAGAAATTATGGTGATACTGACCACTACACTACCGTATAAATTAGGGGCAATGGGGTGGGGGCTCGACTGTTATACTACCGAACGGATCCATTTCAATCACGCAGGTTCTACACTTCAAGTCGCAGAATCTCACAGTGACGAAATTTTTTTTTTTTATATGGTATGTTAGGCGACACGTTCGTCCGTATTCTTCCGATTTGAGAAGAAATAATGTCTACAAAGCTGCAAGTATTTTAAGTTTTAATAAATGCAAATAATTGGTAAAAAATATATGGGTGGATTTATTTGAGAAAATAGATTCTATTTTCAAAGACAGCTGTCATTTGTTGAATTTGATCTTTATGGACTTTTTATATTTTCACAAAACTCTCCCGCTATTTTCTTTATTTTGCTCATTTTTGCAAATTTTTCTGTATATTTCGAGAGCGGGCGGTAAATTCCAAACCGAAATTTCTTAAAGAAAATTTGAATATCTAAACTAGGTAAAAAACTATAGAGATTCTGCGACTGATGAGTTGAACCTGTCTGATTTGAAAAATATTCGGTCTAGCGAAGAATTTATGGTGATACTGACCACTGTACTACCAAAGAAATTTCGTTGCCGAGAAATTCTGCGACGTTGATAATTAGAACTAACAACTACATGCTAACCACTACACTATCCTATATATTATGGGGATACTGACCATTATACTGCCGAAGACATTGTTTTGGGAAGGTTTTCCTTTCAAGTTAAATAAATAGATAATTTCTCATTTGATGAATTGACAATAAATTCATTAATTTTAAGTTTCAAGCTTTTACGAATAATTATAATCAATGCTAAGAAAGTATTTGCACAGCGCCAAAATGTTAGATATATATATATATATATATATATTTTAGACATACCTGAAACGGTGGCGACATTTGCTCTGAGTTTGGGGTATGGAACCTGATTCCAAAAAAGTTGAAAACTGATCTCGTCATTCGTACTGAATTTCAAAGAAAGTAGTGACTGAATTTGAATGGAAATTGGAACAATCGATGCGTGAAAGAATAAAAAATGCTCAGGATTTACCCGTTTGCTGAATTGACAACAGCGTCCTCTACCTTTCACGTTTTAACGGTGCGTTTGCAGGGCGCCCGGTCACTCCTTGGTGAGTGTCGAACGAACCCCAGTCTGGTTACTAAAACCGTGTTTTAGACAAGTGCAACAAGGTTGGTCCTTAGCAAATAGCATGCCGTGACATGGCCTATCTATATATCTCATATTATTATAAATATTATAATTACCATCATTGTCATACCGTCATCGTCATATTCATCTTCACATCATTATTATTAATGCCATGCTCATTGCTATTCTTTTTATTTCCAAGGTTCGCTAAAATCATAGGTCGAACGGCCTCTCAATAACAAATTAATCACTTCTTTTAATTATATAATCTTTTTTAATTTCTCGAGCGATTCTGGAGAGCGATTGCCTAGTTTAACAAAAATCTTTACTTTGCTAACTACCTTTTAATTCATCTTTCTTAAAAATTGTAGTTTCCCCTTCGAATTTTTTTCGGGGGCTTTCAAATATGGGTGCTTTTTAGTTTTCAAGTTTTTCTGTTCAAAAACAGTTTAAAAAAAAAAAGTAAAACATTCTTTGCTTTACTTATTTTCTGCAAATTAATACGAAATTAGATAATCGCCTCCCTGCTTTCTAATTATTTAATTTTTACCTAATTATTGTGGCCACTCGACCGTTTTTCTTTATTTTTCTTTTTTTTAATTCGTAATTTAATTTGCGCTTTACTCTTAATTTCTCCTCTAACTATTTTGAGTTTTTTTTCGCCATCATTTTGCCATTCCTCACCGAAGTAACCGTTTCCTCTATCTGTCTCTCTCTCTTTTAACGTATTGATAGCTTGACATCCTGGTGTTGTAAAAAAGTAGAAATGATCGCTTTCTTTGGGCACGGTATCGCTCTCAGCCATTCAAGATTTTCGTTCGGAGAATTGATGCACTTTTTTCATGAAACTGTCCCTTCCTTTGCTTATTAAATTCAGGTAGGATATGGAGAAACCTCCTTCCCTTAATTTCTCGTACGCAATTACCAACATTTATAGATATATATATATTTTGATATTGCAAGTTTTATAGATTCAAGGTCTAATCTTTGATGAATGAACGTTTCAGAGGAAAGGAAGAACTTTTTTTCTTTAGTGATTTGATTTTGAAAGAGGAATAAAAATTGAAGGTAGTACCCTTTCGTGAAAAGATTTGCAACATGAACGAACGCGCAGTAATTTATCTTCATCATTCACGCACACTTATTATTATAGCCTAGCTTTTGTGTAACACATTAATGATTTAGATAAGTCGAACTCTAAAAACAGACAGTAAGTAAACGATATTCACATATACCAAGTATATTACCGTATAATTATTTATTAATTGATCTATTTATTTACATTCTCATCACTACTAACGATTGGAAGATAATGGTGGTCCTACACATATTCCTCCTTTTGTTTATTAATCGCGAGGGCTCCTCCAATGCTTGATAAGACGTCTTTTGGCGGCCAAAAGACGACTTCGACCCGACAGTCTCGAAAGGGAGGGCGTGATTCTAATGAAATTTTTGTGAATACTAGTTTTTGATTTGACCGATTTTAAACATTATTGTAAGTAAATTTTTTACATACGCCGTTCGCCTTTCGATTCTGGCCTAGAGTTGAAAAGAATATTTATGTATAAAAGCTGGGGTGACAGCCGAGATTTTTTAGCAGATTTGACGCCACGTGAAGAGTTGAAGCAGCCAATTGACTGCTCCATAGCCTCGAACGAATGTTTCTGTATGGTGTGAGGTTTTTGTGTGGTAGCACCTTCATCTCGGTTTGTTGTGGATTTCTATGTATATTGGCACATGTGCATGCTTTCCTCTTTAGTTCATAGCGATACTCCCAGTAACTAACAAATTCGCTGATTAGAAGTAAAGAGGGTTCTCAGTATACAGTCGATTCAATCCGGTGCTTTCGTAGCTCTTCATTTTTAATGTAGAATTTCTGAAGGCGTCTTTTGGAGTATCGTACTTCGAAATCTTCCATCGATCGTTGCTGTCCTAGGTATGCACAAAGATGAAGCTTAATTTTTGCCGAAACCACTTGATTCAATCGTGTTATAATTCTCTCGAACTTATGAGTTGTACCGGTAGGAGCGCTTTTTTCACAGAGCGTATGAACATTACGAATCCATTCTCGGATACGTTTTCTATGACTAGAATATTAAACATGTCGATTAAAGTAGACTAACATAGAAACAACAAGATTGCTATGATTCCTGTTTGAAATTCCACTATAAGGTGGATGGCACTGAGCTTTAAATGTTCAATTTGGTACATTTTCAAATTATAAGTAATTTAATTTTGAATGCCTATTTTCAACGCGTGAATTTGAAACATTAATTTCTTCATTTTACACTGTTTAAGTCGAAAAGCTGCAATAGTGCTCTTCTGTAATTGTTCAATTTTGCAGTCTTCAAGTTTGAAGTTATAAAAGAGTGAAGCCATATAATCCTGTCGCCGTAAACTGTACGAATTTGAATCTTGTATGTTAAATTACCCGTCGGACGGAATCTGCCAAACTTGAAAGTTCTGCGCACAGACTACAAATTAAATCGAGTCTAATCTCTATTAGTTGCATATTTTATGGTTCATTCCTTTCATCTTTTTTTTTGACTTGGCCGGCATCTATGTAATTTTTCAAACTGTGGATAGTCGTTCGCACGGCAAGAGACCAATAAAAAGCAAGAAGAAGCATCTACACGAATAACGTGTGATGAACACACTTTTGTGAAACCAACATTCTATTACAAGTAATTTCTTTTTAAATTTTTTCTGCTTGACGAAGCGCCAAAATCGCGACTGCACTGATGGAGTGTCAAAAAGAACAGCAAGGTTATTTATTTAAAGATTTAATATCCTTTTTTCCTTAGTTCAGGAAATCAAGATTGAGCTTCCAAACAAAAACATTTTTACATTTGATAATTCAAATAACCCCTTCTCGTAAAAAGTTATCACATATTGATGATATCGCAATCCCAACGACTGTAGAACTTTCGTGGACATTGGATAGAAAGTTGGGTAGAAAAAAAGAGTGTTCATCCAACGTTATTCGTGCGAATGTTTCAATTAATGAAAACAATTTTTTAAAATTTAACCCCACAAGCAACGGTCGATCGGAACAATTCAGAGTCTAACCGAAATATTTAGATACACCGATAGAAAATCCGGCGTCCGTAAGAAATCATTAGCGCATGGTCGGCTGTCACCCGAAAAGCTTCCGAGTCAAAGGATTCGACCAAGGTCCCTAAAAAATGATACGGAA
Organism: Melikaiella ostensackeni; assembly: GCA_032362435.1. NCBI lineage: Eukaryota > Metazoa > Arthropoda > Insecta > Hymenoptera > Cynipidae > Melikaiella > Melikaiella ostensackeni. The sequence continues at coordinate 1,115,592 of JAUMHM010000003.1, read as the reverse complement.
CTTGGTCTCGTCCTGGATCTCGCAGAACGTAAGTACAAAAATAACCAGCTCCAGGAGAAGTTCCTCCTTATTGGTCGAAAATTACTCGAAACCGAGCAGCGCGCTCGAAATTTCCGGCGATGGGGGCATCCTTAATAATTTGCTTTTCTGGTTTGCAGGTATGTTAGGAGCCTTGCCTCCGGGTGCAATGCATCCCGCCTTCGCGACTCCTATGGGATTCCCCGGTGGTCCCATGCTAGCACCGATGATGCACCCACGTTTCAGATGATCGCCCCCCATGGACGGGCCCAATCCACCCCTGCACTTCGTGCTATGGGCTCGCCCCTAACTCCTCTTTAGGGTCCGAAACTGAAACTCGCCACCGCGAAACGAGAGAACATGTGGCGCCATCAACCGGACTCATGGAGGTGCTCCAGAAACTACGGCGACGCCAGGCACTACACGAAGTTGACATCAGCCGAAGTTAGCAAAATCTTTGTTTTCTTATATTATTATTATTATTATTACCATCATCGTTACGTCACGTCAGGGTCTGAGTCTTGATCCTGAAAGCGGAAGAGCCTCTAATGAGAGACTTTTTCTCTGGAGAATGAATGCACTCTAAACCCGTTTCTGTTGGTGAAATTCTCAGACTCTGCACCAGTCTCGTTGTCTCGGAGAGACACGAATGTGGCCAGGTGGCGCTTCACGCTGTTGCTAGCGATTCTGACAATGAGCGAAGCTTCGAATATAATTTCAGACATACACGGTGTTTTGCAATTAGAGTTTCAAAATATATAAGGTTCTTTTTTGAAGGATAACTTAATTGAAAGTTATACGAGTTATCTATATTTTCAGCAGATATATTATGAATTAAACGGATCTAAATTTCAATTTTTTAATGTATGACTACTTTCCAGTTGGGAAACATTGAAGTTATTTCAAATTTCAATGAATTAGATCCTATTTATTTCTACGTTTTTTTGAATATAGTTTCAGTAACTTCTTTCCGAATATACTTCACCGAATTTGATTTTTTTTTCAAATTTTTTTTTCAGTTGTGATTTAAACCTTAATCCAATGAATTTGTATTTTAAATTAGAATTTACCGTCGGGTAGTAATTAAAGAACTTTGAAGTTTCCCTGCTAGGTGCACATCTTGCTCGGATATATTTAGACCGACTTCACTTTCTAGTACTTGTGCATTTTATGACTACCTTAAATATTGTTCTAAAACTGGATTTTAAATTCTCCAAAATTTCATAACTCTAGTTACAGCACTATGTAAAGTTTCTCTCGTTAACATAAGATTAAGAGTCTCTGAACTACGATTTGTTCTAGTCGCAGCGTGGAGGTTCTGTCGCCTCAGGTTAGTCGCATATTTCATTTTGTTAAATCGCTCAGAGCGAGTCCATCCAGGCATCCTGACTCGTTTAGTAGGCACGATGTTGAGATTAAGTTTAGACTGTGATCGAAGTAATGGAGGCCAGAAAATGGATTCGCTCTAAAATGCCCTTCTTTGCAAGGAACATGTTGGCGACGCATGTGTGAGTGGTAAGTACGGAGGGTGCTCTTAAAATAAAACGGACACCGGCTCTTCACTCGACTCACGCCATTTTATCCACTTCCATCCAATCAACATCCTCACTCTCCAATCGAAGATTCCGATTCAAAGCTGTTTTTCTAGGCTAGGTATTTTAAAAACTGCAATTAGCGTCGCTTCTCAGTTATAAAGGGCGCTTTCGACTATAAGAATTAATGAAATACTAAGAATTTAGTTAAAATTTTCCAAGTATTAATGAATCTTGAAATTGGAATCGAATCATTGATGGGAGATGGCCTTCCTCACCTGCGCGAATTGATTCAAGGATTCGGTCCTTACAATTTTTAATTCCTCACACGTCCCTTCTCTCAGATCCAGTGTCGACTGTCCGCTAGTCTCTTCTCTTAATTCTTGTTTCTCTTTTCTTTTCTTTCTCTCTATCGATAAACCGAGAAAACCGTGTACGTACCTGCTCTACGTATTGTTATTAAATTATACACTTTCCTTTCAGGGATCGTTCTGCCGAGTCAATTGTTAAGACAAAAAACAGATTTTTTTTCTTCTAAAATTGAGAGAAATAATGATACTTTTTTGGATTAGTTGAAGAAAGAGTGAAAAGTAAAAAGTTTTGACGAAACTCGGCAGAGCTGTCTTTCTTCCGCTAAATTTAAACATGTAGAAAAGTTCTGTTACTTATTGAGTGTCATATTATCGACTGTTCCGAATAAAGTTCTGTGGAAAGCTCGAAAAACTGGGCATAGTTTACTGTTCTGAGAAAGCTGAAGAATTGATCTCTCCTAATTTAGAATACTTAGAAGGTGTGTAATATGGGTGACTGAGAAGATATTGTAACAATGCTAATGAAAATTTTGACATAAAAGTATTAAAAATATGAAAAAAATGTGAAAAGAAGTGAAACTGGCTAAGTTTGAGTTTTCTGAGAACAGTGAGCGACAGCCACATATTGTTTCAACCAATCACAGCTCTGATCGCTGTTGGACCTTCCGGTCCCTTGCCACAAGGCAGGCGATTGTTTGGACCTACCGTCTTCAAGTCAACAACAACGAGTTTCAGTTTTATTTATTTTTACCGAAACTACTTATCAAAATTTCGGTTTTTGATTTGTTTCTTCTTTAAAAGATGTCAAAGATATTTTGCAGTTGTGATTTAAGCTTATACAACAGACACATTTTTATTTTAAATCTGAATTTCCCGCCGGGTGGACACTCTAGAGCTTGGGAGTTTTCTAGCTACAAGTATTTCTTGCACGGAGCGAAAAATACACATCTCCACTCTCATTAATTTTTCCTATGGCTTTATTTTTAATTGTTCAAAGTAGATGCATAATGAGAAATTTAAATCTGTACCTAACGACTCGAGATTGTTTGACTTGATGGACGTGTGGCTGGACCGAGAAACAATATTAATTCACGTTAATCTGTAAGGAACGCGAGAGAATATTATTAACCGAATCGGCGATCGCTCGAAACGCCGATGAAATCTGAAACTCATTTTCAAAAATTTTTTAAAAGGGTACCTTTTAATAAGACTTTTAATTATCTTTTTTAATTTAGGATTTTGAATTACGGCAGTTCGATCGTTCGACGAATGCTCAACAGGCTCTGTGTGTACATCGGTATTATTATATATATAGTATGTCTATCTTACTTACAAAAGCGCGCAAGATCCGTTAAAAAAGAAATGTTCTTTTATCTCCAATTGTCTTTTATTGGTGAATAGCGGGCGCACGTCTCGCTATATGGGAAACGCTTTTTTAGCAACCCGGTAACTCCTGGTGACTCTTCCTAATCTGCAAAAGCAACCGTCGGTAAACGAGTAATCCGCAGCAGAGTCGTAAATAGGAAGTGCTAGAGGTAATGTCCCAAACATTTTTTTTTCATTCTAGTTATAACTAGCTTTTTATAAGACTAAGAATTTAAAAAAAAAAGAATCATAAGTTAGATTTTACACCTTGTCAATTTTAAAATTACTCCTTTTTTTCTTTCTTGTTTGTCTTTCTTTTTAACATTTCTTGTTTTACTTTTAGTTAAGTTTCCTATTTTACCTCTCCGTTTTATCTTTTTATATTTATCTTAATTTTTTATTTATTTAAAAATATTTTAAACACGTAAAATGTTATGAAAAGTTGAGTAACGATTTAGTCCCTAGTTACGGCTCTGGCACATAGAATGTCTAGAAACCTTCTACAAATGTTCTTTTCAGCCAACGACGGACACTCGCTCAGAGAGAGAATGAAAGTAAGAAAAGGAAGTTTTTTTTGAAAAAAAAAGAAAGACGAGAATATATTGGTGTATATCGCACGAGGATGTATCTCTACGAGATATAATAAAGATGTTGATTCGTATAAAAAATTGGAAGATAGGGTTGATCGATAAAGATGATCCTTGATGATTTGAGAATTTAAAAGGAGAAAGGATTTTAATTTTTATTTAATAATTAGTTTCATTTTATTGAAGTTGGATGGCCTCTTTCTCGATCATTACTCTCTAAGTTCTCTTCATTTCTTACCTCTCCGTAAACTTAAGAATCCGGGAGTACAATAATGCATTCAAAGATTATTCTTCTGCGTATGCAAATGACTTTCTTGAAAATGTGCAAATTAGAGTTTTAGTGAGTAAACCGATTGCAAACTTCTTGAAATCTGTTTTATGTATTTAGCTTGAGGTCGCACAATCAACAATTTGTTTAAATGTGCGAATTTCTTTCTACATAGAAAAACCCCGAGCTTTTTTTAATACTAACTTCAGATAGTTTTGTTGCAGCGTTTTAATCCGCGCGAAAAAAATTAACTTCTTTCAGTTTGAAATCAAATATTTCCGAATGAAGAAACTAGGTAGACTTTCGAGACTGGTAAACTCTGGCGCCTCTATTAGAATCTTCATGTTAATTTCGCTCTAGTTTGTGCTATTACACAAACGCGCCCAATGAGAATCGATTTTAGATGTTAGTTCAAAATTAGGAACAGTGTTGAGTAAATATCGGGTGCTTCAAGGATTAAACATTTTTATCGATGTCTAGATATGAATTTTACGACCAAAAATAGTATTTAGATTTGAGTTCAAAATAAATACTTTTTGCATTAGTTTTAAAGAGACCCTGTAATATACCAAAAATTCCTTAAAATTCAAGGAAATACTAGGAAAACACTTTTTCAGAGAATTACCAAGAAATTCTATTAAATTTCATGAAATCGTATGAAATGATACAAATTCCAAGGAATTTTCGATAAATCTTTGAAAGCCCGATAAAGTACATATGTACTGTGAAATTTTATGACACAAATATTTATTTGAAAAAATCCTTCAAAATTGAATGAAATGTATGAAAGAAATTCCATGAAATTATGTCAGTTGCCAATTGCCTATGAATCCGGAAATTTCGTTAATTAACGCAAATTTCCGTCAAAAAGCCTTTGATTGAATACAATGAAAAATTTTGGAAATTGAGAATATTCACAAAAATTTCTTAAAATTCATTTACAGACCTTCAAATTCACTAGGTAACGTTGTTTTAACCCTAATCACTCACACCTCTCATTTTCTCATTTCTCACATGGGGTCTAAAAGACCCCAGCCAACTTTGAATCGTTGTTACACTGATTCTGTGCAAAGTTTCGATTTGAAAAAGATTTTGAGATAAAATTTAATATTTAGAAAATGGGCTCCAATTGTTGTTTTTGTATAGAGTTTATTTGGTTTATTTTATTTGAATAGTTTTGAGGTGTCATTCCTCAAAAAAAAAATTAGTCCACTTTAAGGCGTTTCAAAAAGTATGTTTATTTTGAAGATCGTATGGGGGCTATATTTAGACTGAAAAATACACGTTTCACGACGATTTGAATCTTAATCAATTTTTAGGTCCTAACTCAAGCGCGTTCTCGTTCACATTTTACTCTAAAGTGGATGTTGGGGTCTTTTAGACCCACAGTAAGTGATAAGGGCTAAAATTATGAAATTGAACATAATGAAAAAAAAATCTTGAATAGAGGAGTGTCATGTTTTTAAATTTATATATTTTTTTGCTTGCGAAATTTAAAAAGCTCTAAAAATTATCGTAGAGTCCTTTATACTAAAAATTAAATGTAATTATAGAAATAAAATGCGGTAACTAAATTTTACTAAATTTATCTTAAATTTACGAATAATGTATCGTGATTTTCAGGTGCAGGGCATAAAACTTCAGTTACACGAAACGTAAAATATTTGTCTTACAAGTTTCGGACTTTTGAAAAAAATATTTGATAATTCAGCAATTTTCCACTGGAAATTTCAGAATTTGTAACTGAATTTTCCGAAATATTTCCTAATTTACGAAAAAGTAACGGAATTTTCCTAAATTTAACCTAATTTTACGAAACTTGTAACTGCCTAAAACTTCCTACAAGTGTTTCGCAAAATTAAAACAGAAATTTCTGACAGTGTTAAAATTCAGTGAATTTCCATGAGATTTCATTAAATCTGGGAAAATTTTGCGAATCCCAGAGAAATCCGAGAATTCCAATTTACTGACAAATACCATTCAAGTTAGTGAAATTTCAAAATCACATGAAGAAATGTTCTACAGAAGTGTATCATTTATTGAGACCTAACTTTTTTGTGTACATTATCAGGGTGTCTACCTGAACGGAAAATCGGAAAAACCAGGAAATGACCAGGGAATTTTTTTTACCGGGAAAAAATCGGAAAATGACCGGGAATTTTATTCAGTGATAGGGATTTTTCTCTCAAATGTACTAATATGCAAATTAAATGTGGTTTCATATATTTTAGTATTCTAATTCTGAGTTGGAACAGTGAATTTTCTAAAAGAATTATAATTCTGAGATAGAACTGGGAATTTCCATAAAAAATTATGATTTGAATTGGAACAAATATTAATGATATAATTATTATTTCATTTTATTCTTATTTTTTATATTTTTATTAGTATTCTTATATTAATTATATAATTATATAATAACAAATATAAATTGGGAATTTTTAAAAAGAATTTTAAACTTCCCTCTTCCAAATTTCAGAAAAAAGGAGTTGCTATATTTCTGAATAATAATAGAAATTTTTGTAAATAAATATAATTCTGATTTGGAACAGGGAATTTTGGAAATAAATTTAATTGTGACTTGGTTTAGGGAATTTGCTAATAGAATTCTAATTCTGAGTTTGGAAGGGGGAATAAATAAATAAAATATAACAAATAATTCCCATAAAGATTTATATTGTAGACTTTGAGACAAGGGATTTCCGTAACGAATTATAATTTTCACTTTGGAATAGGGCATTTTCATTTAAAAAATAGAATGTTCACTTTGGAACACGGAATTCCGTAAAGAATTATAATTTAGACACTGAGACAGGGAATTTCCGTAAAGAACTATAATTTTCACTTTCGAACAGGGAATTTCCATAAAGAATTATAATTTTCACTTTTGAACAGGGGATTTCCGTAAAGAATAATTATAATTTAGACTTTACGACAGGAAATTTTCGTAAAGAATTATTATTGGGCATGGAACAGAGAATTTTGGACATGGAACAGGAATTTGGGAAAATAATTTTAATTTTCCGATTCAGAAGAAAGGAATTTGAAAAAAATCCCTTTTCAAATTCAGAATTATAATTCTCTTCCAAAATCCTTGATCCAAATTAGAAAACTTTTATATCATTTAAAATGTTTATAAATCTTTAAAAATCGTTTGAAATCATTCAAACCTTTTGAATTATTTTAAATTGACCGGGAAAAATTAACAACTGACCTCGAGGAAGCCGGGAAATTACCGGGAATTAAAAATCATCTATAAATCTATAATCTATCATCATCGTCATCATCATTTATAAAAACTGATCAGGACTTTCTTTTAAGGCTAATTTTATTGAAAAATAATGGTTTCTTTAAAAAAATGTTCTGTAAAAAGAGAGATTTTTGTTTTTATGAAATGTACAATGAATTTCTCTGTAGAAAGTTTTCCTCTATGAGTCTATACATTCACGTTACTCAAAAACTGTCTTTCTTAGCCTTCTAAAATATTTATATTAGAAAAAATTGGCAGAAATTGGCAGCTCTTTTAATTTGAGTGAAGTTTTAGTTTTAGGAACGATTAAATTCAGCCATTAAAATTTTAAATCGTTTATAAATTGAAAATTGTATGTAGGTTTGAAGAACAACCAAGACTTAAAAAAACAATCTAATTTAAAAAATTTCCAACAAAGTGGTTGTGCAATCAGTTAAAAAAAAATTGGAATGACCCAAAAGAACTGAAGGGTATTAAAAAAGAATTCAAAAGAAGACAAAGAATACCAAGTATTCAAGTGAATTTAAACCTACATTTAGTTGGGTAATTTTGAGCTTGGCTGTACGTCCTGAGAATAATATTCAACGATTTTGTGTTTAAAATCTGTTAAATCCGACAAAAATCAGGTTGAAATCCTATCAAATGTTTAAATTCTCACAAAACCTTAAAATCTGAAGTAAGTTCAAGATCCGAATAAAAATCCCTCGTATTTCGTACTTTTTAGAGTCTCCTAACAATATCCTGTCGAAATCAGATCCAGTCCCTACTTCTCGAATTAGCAGGGCTGCCACACAGGCACTTAAGTCACTTTTTTAGGATAAAGTTACTAGAGTCACTTTTTTAAAATGAAAAGATCACTTTACTCACTTTTCTTTCTATGTGTAAATTTAAACAGAGAACCCAGGGTTCACCCTGAATTCTTTGGGATTCTCTTGAAATCCACTGAAATCCAATATTTTTTGGATTTTCATTTTTTTTAAATTCACCTTGAAGACTTTTAAATTGAGTTTGAATTCTTATGAATTTATTAGATTCTTATTCACTGATTCTATTACTCCCTTTTATCTGAATTAAGTGGAATTTTTTTGGATTCTAAAAATTTTTTTCCGTTCACTTGAATTATTTTTAATTCATCTTAAATTCGTATGAATTTTATCCAATTCTCTTGAATTCCCTTGAATTTTTCTTAATTCACTCCAGTTTCCCTGAAATCAATGGAATTTTATGTATTAAAATTTGTTTTCAATTCATTTGGAATTCACCCTGAATTCTTTTGAATTATCTTCAATTTTTTAAATTAACCCTGAATAATTTTGAATTCACTTCAATTCTTCTAAATTCACCTTAATTTTATTTACTCCCATTTATCTGTTTATGAAATACAATTGAACTTTTTTGAATTTTAAAAAACTTGATCCATTCACTTAAATTAATCGAAATTCACCCTGAATTCTTTTTAATTAATCTTGAATTTGTATGATTTTCCTCAAATTTTTTGGAATTCCTTTGAATTCTTCTAAATTCATTCAAATTTTACTGGAATAAATGGAATTTTCTGAATTTTTTAAAAATTCACCTTGAATTTTTATGAACTTCATTGAATTCTTCTCATTTTCCTGAAATTCATCTAAATTCACTCATTCGATTCACTCCCATTTATCTGAATATAATCGAATTTTGTTGAATTTAAAAAAATTTGATCCACTAGAATTCTTCTAAATTCGCTCTAATTTTACTGAAATAAATGGAATATTTTGGATTTTTTCCAAATAATTTGGAATTTAGCCAGAATTCTTCTTAATTTATAATGAACTCTTTCAAACTATTTCAAATTCCCTTGAATTTTTGTAAATTCACTTCAATTGTAATGAATTCTTTTTTTTTTTAAATTATGTTCAATTTACTCAAATTCTTATGAATTTCGTCAAAGTCTCTTGAATTTGCTTAAATTCTTCCAAATATACTCCAGTTTTTCTGAAATCAATGAAATTAATTTTTTTTTTCAATTGATTTGAATCCGTTTGAATTTTACTTGAATTGTTTTGAATTCATTCTGAATTTTTATAAATTTCCTTGAGTTTTTGTGAATTCACTCTAAAAACCAATTGAATGCTTTTTTTAAATAGTTTCGAATTGTTTTTAGTTCACTTGAATTTTTAAAAAATACACCTTGAATTTTTATGAATTTCATCGAATTCTTCTCATTTTTCTTAAATTTCTCTAAATTCACTAATTTTATTTACTCCTATTAATCTGTTTATGGAGTTTAATGGATTTTTTTTAATTTTTAAATTTTTGGTCCATATACTTGAATTATTCCAAATTCACCCTGAATTCTTTTAAATTAATCTTGTATTCGTACGAATTTCACTGAATCTCTGGAATTCCCTTGAATTCTTTTTAAATCGCTCTAATTTTACTTAAATCGATGGAATATTATGGATTTTTTAAAAATTCATTTGGCATTCACCTAGAATTCTTATTAATTTATAATGAATTTTTTAAAATTCTTTTGAATTCCCTTGAATTCTTGCAAATTCACTCCAACCTCAATGAATTCAATGCATTTTTTAAGTAGTTAAGAATAGTTTCAAGTTTACTTGAATTTTTTTAAAATTCACCTTGAATTTTTATGAATTTCCTCGAATACTTTTCATTTTCCTGAAATTACTTTAAATTCACTCGAATTTTTCTTATATGGTTGCTACAGGACAAGGGTGACTAAAAGTGTTGAAGACAAATTTAGAAAGAAACATTTTTTACATTAACACTGTTGATCTTCTAAGTGTAAGGTTGTTTTCATATGTGAGAGAAAAAATTATTATCGTCAGGGAAAATGAAGAATAAGTCAGGGAAAAGTCAGGGAATTACGAATTTGAGATTTTGTAGCAACCCTGATTTAATTTATTGTTTTTTTTTCTTATTTTATGATTTTTTTTTTCAATTCACTTAAATTTTGTTGAATTTGTTCTAAACTCTGTTCACACCTATTTTTTTCAATTCGATGGAAACTTTTTTAATTTTTGAAATTTTGTTAAATGCTTCTAACTTCACTCCAATCTTACTGAAATCAGTGGAATTTTTTAGATTTTTCCAATTCATTTGAATCCCTTTGAATTTAACTTGATTTATTTTGAATTAATTCTGATTTCTTATGAATTTATCCTGAATTCGTTAAAATTCACCTGGAATGCTTATAAATTTCATCGAATTCTTAAGAATTCAAAAGAACATTAAGTCACATTATCAATGCACATTAGTCACTTTTAGTCACTTTTGGTCACTTTTTGGTTTAAATAGGTCACTTTTTTACTTTCTTCAAGTAAATTAGGTTGTAGCAGCCCTGCGAATTGCACATTCTCAATGCAGTTGTTTATCTTCAATCAATTTAAAGTATAAACTTCCCATCCCCCCTTTGAATTTACCTATCATTAACATTGATGTCGCCTTTCAAAAACTTGGACTCATTCCAAACTCGCGTTTATCGTGAGAGTTTCTCCAGCTGCTAAAGAAATGTCGCTATAAAGTAAGTCAGTCAATGCTAGACAAGCATTGAGGAAAACGTGAAACAGGTTTTGAATATCATGAATAATTCATGCCCAGGTCAATGTGTTCGTAGCGTCAATAACAAGCCGAAAGTCCTCGAAGTTGAAATGCTTCCAATCTTCACAATCCATCCCTCACTCTCATTCTCTAGTGGCTTTACTTCCCATCAGTGATGAGTAAGTTGCTTTTCAAAAGGAACTAGTTATCGTTACCCACTCAAAATGTAACTTTTTCTTAGTTACTCT
>JAUMHM010000003.1:1069434-1085976 GCA_032362435.1 Melikaiella ostensackeni | reverse complement strand
TATATATATAATGAAAAATTTGGTCAAACGATCACCGCAGGGTCGCCCTGGGAGCGACTGCCATCCAAAAATGACACAGGCTCCCAGCAAAACCGTGGTAAATCACACCACGTAACATGTGGCCACGTCTCACAACCGTAAGATGGGTGGCCACAGGGCACGATGAAATCACAACGACAGACTGGCGAAGCTCTCGTGTGTCTTGAGGACGCGGAGCGACCCAAGAATGACAGCTCTGTGCACCAATCTCACAAGTGCCTTGTCATGTTTATGGCAAGCGGGTCTGGCTTCGAGGTTATAAACCAGCGATGGTTTCGCAACTCCGAGAGCACCGAACACAAAGACAATCATTTCAACCAAATATCCTGGTATATATGTGGCAGCTCCCTTATAAGGTCTCGATACCTCTGCTCCTTTTCCTTATCCTTGACTGTGATATTGCTGTCAATCGGAGCCGAGAATTCGATCACGAACATAGTTCGTTTCTCTTTGTCAAGGAGTACGATGTCAGGCCTCGTGTGTTAAATATGCACTTCTGGATCGAATTTGTAGTTCCAGTCAATTTCGCACACCGCGTTTTCGACAATTGACTCTGTCTCTCTGGGAGCGCTCGGCAGGGCAGGGTCGTGGTTAACAACATAAGAGCGACAAAGCTGGTAATAAAGCACTCTTAGGGCCGCATTGTGTCTGTGGAGATACGTCGTTCCCGCGTGAGTGGGACACCCGGACAGTATGCGCCATAGGTGCTCCGAATGTGCATGAAACACTCTGAACCTGTCCCTGGGAACTTCTTGATGTAAGATGCGGCTACGGTATACCAAGGTGGAAATGATACGTCCTGAAATGCGAAAATAAAACTTTCTGTGCCTGAATTTGGTCCGGATGATTTAAGGAAAGCAAATGTTAATTCCACCGACGACTGATCTTCTACATTTCTGTAGAAGTTTCCGTGCATTTTCTTGTCGTGGAGCTGTTCAAGGAAGTTGTTGACCTCTACTTTCTTCACTTAGGTTTTTAGAAGTTAGTTATCCAGATGGAGTAATGCACTTTCCTCACTTCTGATGTTAAGATCCAGGCCAAAGGTCTCGGCCGCCTGCTCCTCGACTTTGTAAAGGAACGCTTCTTTGCCAATCATCTCGTAGTTCCTGACCATTTTCAGAAGAGTATCTCTTCCATTCACCACGATATGAGGTGTACCCAAGATAAATCGGTCATGAAGACTCGAAATATTTAGAAGTCTGCGCCCGCCTTTACAGCGTGGAATTTATAAGCGCAGAACGGACGAGTTGATATCCAAGCTCTTCTGCATATATGCATGATCTTACGTGTGGCGGTATCGAGGGCCGTGAGCTCGTGCTTCGTCCATGGAGCCACTCTAAATGAAAAGAGTAGAACCGGGACGATAAGCATGTTAGTTGCAGGTATCTTCCTCAACGGCGAAAGATTAGAAGACTGAATCTGTCGAAGGAGACGCTTTTATCTGCTTCGGAGAGCCTCCTTGACTGATGTTATATCCTGAATGCGGCTCTTTGGCACGCCTAGGTATAGGGAGGTCTCTCCAACGCCAAGGAGTGTAATAGTACTCCTGTCCACGAGCCTCTTTTTGATCCACGTTGTTCGTGAACCTCTCCCCACACAGGTGCAATTCGCCGAACAATCCTGTCGTTCAGGATAGCTATAAAGATCTTATACAGCGTGTTCAGACAAGTTATAGGCCTGTATTTCGTAGGGTTGGACAAGTCGCCTTTCTTCGGTAGGAGTACAGTGCGTCCTAACACCAGCTACTGCGGAATGTGCGTCTCTGACTTTAAATATGAGGTGAAGTTCCGGACCAGATGTTGGTGTGTGAGAGTAAACTTCTTCCACCAGAAGTTCTCGATACTATCTGGTTCAGCAGCGGAGAAGTTCTTCGTGCCCCCAGTGCTTTCTTCACCTCTTCGGCAGTGACTGGTGGGCATTGCTCCTCGGACGTTATGAGGTTGTCGCAGAGCTCCTTGAAACGCATGATGTTCTCAGTGTCATAATGCAATGGGTGTTGAACCTCGTAAATCTCCTTCCAAAAAGTCTCGACATCCTCGGACTTCGGCCGATTTTTGACAGAAACAGGGGGATCGCGGAGGAGGCGCGATGGATCAGCGAGAAACTGTTGATTCTCCCTGACCCATTTCTCCCTCTTCTGTATTCTCCTCCTGGCGTCAGATAACACCCGTATTTTTTCAATGATGTGCTGCTTCATAGTCAGCAGCTTTGACTTGTTCAGTGTGTGATGGCGGATCTGCAGTTCGTGACCGAACTTTTGGATTCTTACCGTAAAAGGCTTACCAGATGTTATGTAGTCACACACTGAATACAGGACGCGTTCTGTCTAGCCGAGCCAATTTTCTTGTTCAGTTGATGCAAGCGCCCTTTGGTCTTTTGATCTATCGTCGGCTTTACTCTTCGATTTGAGTCGGCCAAAGCTCTTGCCGCATCATAAACTGAACAAGTAATGGTCCAGAGGTTGGACTCCTCCAAAAGATCCTCACGAAGGGCGTCATCCATTTCAGCCAGATCTTGGGGCTTAGTAGGAACCTAGATGTTCATGTTTCTCCTCGTCCTGAAATCGCCATGATTCTGTTCTGTTGAATTCATTGGAAATATGTTAAATTCGATAGAAATTTGATGAATTTACTAGAATTTGATTGAATTCACTAGGAATCTGTTAAATTCTCTAAAATTCTAAAAAATGCACTAAAAATTGATTGAATTTACTATAATTATGCTAAAATCACAAAAATTATTTTTAGTTAAGTAGAATTTTGTTAAATTTTTAATTAATTTGGATTCGCTTAAAATCTCTAGAATTCTGATAAGATCACAAGAATTTTTTTAGTTTAATGGAATTTTTTTAATTTCTTCATCAACTAGATTTCTACTAAATTCACTACAATTATATCGAATTTCTTATAATTGTGTTAAAATCACAATAGTTTTTATACATTTAATATAAGTTTTTTAAATTATCTGGAAATATTCTTTTTAAATTAATCAAAGTTCTGTTTTAATTCCTTGGAAATATGTTAAATTCGATAGAAATTTGATGAATTAACTCGAATTCGATTGAATTCACTAGGAATCTGTTAAATTCTCTAAAATTCTGATAAATTCACTAAAAATTGATTGAATTTACTATAATTTTGCTAAAATCACAAAAATTCTTTTTAGTTAAGTAGAATTTTGTTAAATTTTTAATTAATTTGGATTCTGTCATATTCTCTAGAATTCTGATAAATTCGCAAAGAAATTCTTGAATTCTGCTAAAATCGCAAGATTTTTTTTTAAATTCAATAGAATTCTGCTAATTCCACAAGAATTTTTTCAGTTTAATAGAATTTCAAGAAATTCCCTAATTAACTAGATTTCTATTAAATTCACTAGAATTGCATTAAATTTTCTATAACTCTGTTGAGATCACAATAATTTTGTTACAATTAATACAAGTTTCTTCGATGAACTAGAAATATTCTTTTTAATTTAACCAAAGTTCACTAAATTTGATTATACTAGAATTCGCTTAAATTCGCTAAAATTCTATTCAATATTCTAGAATTTTAGTTTAATCACTATATGCAATTCTTTAAAATTCGCTAATATTCCGTTAAATTCTCTAGAATTATGATAAATTCACGAGAGTTTTGTTAAATTGTCTAGAATTTAAGACTTGTGAGCTACAACAGGTCAGATTTTAGGGTTGCCAGAGTTCAGGAAAGTCAGGGAATTTCGATTCTTAGATTTTGTGGCCTGCCTGATTAACCTTCAAAGCAAAAATATCATGATGTTTACATTTAATGTTTTATTTCAAATTTTAATCGCCTTAATAGCTAAAGTTATTAAAATTGACTAGATTAATAATAACAGTATTTAAATTTCGCGCGAAAACGTATCATCTCAAAGTAGAAAGGGCGCTAAATTCAAATCATAAAAGAAGTCAAAGTAATAGAAAACATATTTTTGGCATAAAGCAGTATATAATTTAAAAATAATATATATCGACTTCATTATAGAGTGTACTTGTAAAGAATATATGTATTAATTATGATATATTTGAGCAATTCTACTGAAGGGACATTTTTCAGTTCGACATTTGTGGCAACAAATTTTTTTAGATTTCTAAATCTTTTTCCCCTGAAATTAATTCATACGATCTTTGAAAGTGAAAGGGTGATTTGCGCAAAATTGATTCTCGAAAATATTGATATTTTAGAGGTAGTTTTGTTCACAATGGGCCAGGAGATCCGGTTCCGTGGCCAAAAGTCGGCAAACCCATCAAAATGTACAAAAATGAATTCTAATTATTCCTATATATAGTTTCTTGGGTCGTTGATTCCGAATCGAACGTCAAAATTAAAAAAAAATGGTGGATCAAATATGGCGGACAAGTATTTCAAAAAATTATTGTATTCACTCGAAACGTGTTATCTGAGAACATTTTATTGAACGACGACTTTTCATGAAAAATAATTTAAACCTTCGATTACTGAAACAATTTTTGCTCAAACAGTTTGTTTAAAAATGTGACTTACGGGAAAACTAATAGCACCATTCGATTCTACGGGAAAGATTACATATAATTCATGTTTTAGACAATTTTGTTCTCAACCTTGTTAGTTATGTAGCATAAATAAACTAAAAATATAAATAGCAAAGAATAAAAATGAATAATCAACGAAAGACTGAATGAAATTGTATTTTCTTCTAGAACTCTGGTGTTCCAAATTGTAAGGACCAAACTGCGTGGAAATAGTTAATTAAATAAAATATCTGAATTGAAAATTATATGTCACTATTAAACGAATAAATAGTTCTTAAAGTACCCTAACTTACATATTAAATATAACACTAGAAAAACGCATTCATAGAATATTTGCAAGCATCGAGAATCAAAACCCTAACCGCCTAAGTTATAAGCCGCGCACGCTACCCACTAATCTACCACAAGTTATAAATTGGCCTTATTAAAATAGATAATCACTCATTTGCTCATATCAGGTATTTATGATGGAATAAAGTTTTTCCACGAAATCAATAATATATTACTTGAAAATGAAACCTAAGTATCATATTTGGTCATCAAATAAAAATGGATTATTGTTTAAATAATTTTATAAACAAATGCACTATTTGGCTATTTTTGGACGTACAAACCTGGTCCACTCGACGCAATCATCGGCGAATATCTAACTTCTGAATTTTATAGACATTTCGATGACGATAAATAATTTTTATCGTAAATAACAATTGTTTGAAGAAATTTTTATCATGATACGTATTTATAAATAAAATTCCACTTATTTCACGGTCTTAACAGCCAGTTACTTGGCAATGACTTCTTGCTATGAATTGCTAGCATTTGATAATTGTCTAAACAAACTTAATTAACAAATGCATTATTTGACTATTTTTCAGCATTCAGACTTGGTTCTTTTAGCGTCATCGACTGTTAATAACAATTTTTAAAACTTTTTTTAGATACTTTGATAACGATCCACTATTTTTATTGTTATTAACAATGTCATAAACAAAATTTTCTCAGCTAATGTATTTGTAAACTAAAAATTTCGTTTTTCTTGTGAAATATACTTAAAATAACTTAGCAATACTTTCTTGGTATCAGTTGATAACGACTGATAATTCTTTAAGAAAGTTAATAACAATGAAAATAGTGGATCGTTATTGAAGTATGGAAAAAAAGTTAAAAAATTTGTTATTAACAGTTGATTACGCTGAAAAAACAAACTTTACATGTTAAAAACAGCCAAATAATGCATTTTGAGTTCATTGTTGAGCTGTTAATTGAGTTTGTTTAAACAATTATCAAATGTTAGCAATTCATAGCAAAAAGTCATTGCAAAATAAGTGGCTGTTAAGTCCGTGAAAAAAGTGGAATTCTATTTATAAATACATGACATGAAAGAACTTTGCTTAAACAATTGTCGTTCACAATAAAAATTATGTATTTTCATTGAAATGTCCTCAAGAATTTAGAAGTTAGTTATTTACAGTTGATTGTGTCGAAAGAACCAAGTTTGTACGTCCAAAAATAGCAAAACAGTGCATTTGTTAATTAAGATTGTTTAAACAATTATACATTTTTATAGGATGATCAAATATGATACTTAAGTTTCATTTACAGGTAATATATGTTCAATTATGAAGAAAAAACTTTATTTATTCCACCATAAATACCTGATATGGATAATTGCTTATAAAACATTCTTATGAAATAATTTATTTATGAACATTCATTAATTCAACTAACACAACATTTTCATTCACTTATTTGTTTATAACATATTCAATTAATTTTAAAACATTGTGTTGCTATTGTACTTCCTTTTTGGATAGATGCTACACGTTTTCCAGGTATTTCTGAATAAATCCAAGTATTTGTTAAAAACCGGTACACTTCAAGAGTCAAAATTTTATTTTTATTTTTGTTATTGAGTAAAAAATAATTTTTTTCCCAGAAATCCGCTATGACAGTTTGATGCGGAATTTCATTAGGTTTCACTAAAAAAAAAATTCAATTCGGATAATAATTGTCTTCTGAAAATCAATTTGTCCACGGACGTTTTTTTTTGTCCCACTGTGCGGTGTAAGATTGAAAGTAACTCCAACAAAAATAGTTATTCGCAATATTTTTTTTATATAACATATTAAATCGAAAGCATAAGGCAATAACTCACCTATTTAGGAAAATAGAATTTTTTTCTTTGTCGTTCTTTAGCGTAGCTTTTAAAGCTTGTCTTTGTTGTAGAACAATGTTCCATTGGTAAGTCAGATGCATCTGACGGTGGAAGCGAAATGAACAAAAAAATAATAAACGTGCACTTGCGTGTCATCCGAGAGAAAAACAGAGTTAAAAATCAATACTACTAGTTAGATCGATGAATTATTAAACGAATTGTCAACAATGGCTTTATCATTGATAATCAATCGGATTCCACACTGACTTTGATGAGAAAAACAATTTTTAAAGATATATTTTCTTTTTTTTTTCATTTCATATTTATTGAAATCCCAACAGTTTTTACACCAATTACGGGGTTTCTTCTTGCCTTAATATATGCTTATAAGTATATTATGTGTCTACATATCGCTCCTAAAATTAATAGATTCTGAGTACAGTATTTATTTTGCTTTTACATTCTTACTTAGTACAAATTTTATTGCAACTGCGTTGAATTTACTCATCGTAGAGTTAAACAAATCAAATGACTCAATGAAAGTATTGCATAAATCATTCATCAACCCACACATATCCTGCGCTGGAGAATTGTAAGCAGTACCTGCCTTATCAGTTTTAATTTAGAAAGGCTCTTGATATCGTGTATCAAACTGAGGCACTCGATAATGAAGTCTACTAAGTAGGAATGGGCAGTTAATTTTGCCTTGTAGTATTTTAAACATCAATTTTAGGCACTTCATACTTTATGTAATATCGAAGAGAAAATCCATTTTGTTGATGAAGATAAAAGATACACTTTTAGATCCGATTTAGCATTTGATTTACAATATTTCTTTATTGGTAATAATTATAATAGATACATACATTTCACAAGAATTAATCATGGCAATTGAAGCTCAACAATTTTTGAAAGAACACAAATACATCATTGTCACATGTGCCGATAAAGGTAAAGTCACGGTTGTTTTAGACCTGAATGATTAAATTAATAAGTCTCTTACATTGCTTAATGATACTTCCACTTACATGAAATTGAATAGAGATCCAACAAATAAAATACAAACAAAACATAATTCTTTAATAGATGAAATTTCATCACTCATTCACCAAAATGTTACGGTTTGCCTAGAATACACAAGACAGGATACCCTCTAAGACCTGTAATATCTTTGATTGATTCTCCTCTCTATAATATTTCTGAGTTCATTAGCATTCCAGCAATTAAAAACATTTTAGGTCAATCTTCAAGACATGTGAAAATTCTATTCACATACATTCGGTGTCCCTATGGGATCTCCAATTTCAGCAGCGGTCTCAGACCTTGAAATGGAAGAATTAGAATCTGAGGTTCTTAATCGTTTTTTACCACAAAAACCACTATTTTTCTTTAAATATGTTGACGACGTTGTATCATGTTTACATAAAGACTTAACTGATGAATTTAAAGACAAGTTCAATGAATTCCATAATAGATTACAATTTACCACGGAACGTGAATCTAACAAAAACATTAACTTTTTAGATGTTTCTATCATTCAACAAAATGGACAAATTTTGACTAATTGGTTCAGAAAAGCTACTTGGTCTGGTCGTTATACTAACTATAACTCAATAACCTATCCGCCGTATGAAATTAGTGCACACCCATCTTTTCATCAGAACAACTTAAAAATATTAATTCAAACTCTAAAATCTTACGGGTTTCCAAAATGGCTTATTGTTAAGCAGACAGAGCATCGTCAATACACAATTCAAATTAATAAGAATAATAATAATATTATTAAACAAAATAATGACTTTAATACTGATCAGTCTGTCGTACTTTCTTATTGCCCATTAATTTCTAAATTTTTCACTAAATTTCTCAAAAAATACAATTTAAAAGTAATTTTTAAACCAATGAAGGATGCTTTAAAATGTTTTAGTAACAAAAAAGATTTAACTCCTATTGAGAAATGCAAAAATACAGTATATAAAATCAATTGCAAAGATTGTGGTGTTACATTGGGCAATCTAAGAAATAGGTATATTATAACAAGAATTAAAAAACATAAAAAATCTTGTACTACTAATAATAGTACTATTGCTCTAGCCAAACACGCAATAGAATATAAACACACTTTCGATTTTGAACATTTTATTATTTTATCTAAAGAATCGTCTTACTATAAAAGATTATTTTTGGAAATGTATCATATCGTTAAAAATAATAGTAACACTGTTAATTTAAGATCTGATATAGATGGAATTAGTGGTATTTATAATAGTCTTATACTTTCAAGTAACTACAAATAACGTAAGTCATCGTATATATGAATTCATTCTGTTACAATAAGTATTATATTGTTATTGGAAATAGCTTACCATCCCTGAGTCTCTATGTAAGCCTTTCGCTTTAATCACTTTTCGCCTCACTTCGCCTGCTGCTGGCACAGAACGAACTTGTGTTCCAAATGTGTTTTGTATTTATTTATTGAAAATACTGTGCCTAGTATGCAGGCGATATCTGACAAAGTTTATATTCTTTCTAACTTAATTTTTAAAAAATGTTCACAAAAATGTCTATAGAATAATTTTCACTAAATGCAACGTTTAATTGAAAGAAAAAAGTCTTGTTTCGCAACTGTTTTGATTCATTAGATTTTAATTAAACGTACAAGTATGATTATATATTTATTTATTTTAAAATTGTTTCTTTGTCACATCTTATCATTGTTAAGAATTTAGGGATTGCTAACATCATATATTGTTCAACTGTTACTCTGTTACTGTGTAATTTTATAGGTTATGTGGTCAACCATTTTATATCTTGAAGAGGACTACCGAGGCGTAGTCGAAACGTATATATGAATTGAGGGATCTCTTAATCTATTAATTATAAAAATTATAAAATATATATAATATTATAAAAATGAGACAAAATATCAACTAAGTAATTTATTTGAAAATAGGAAGCCTATTTTCTTAAAATAAAATTAGTATTATAAAATTCTTAGTTAGGGATTTGATGCAAGATGACTAAAAAGGTGGGCAGTAAGCCAGCGATCTGAAAAAATTTAGATATCAAAAACTATACATTTCAAAAAAGTTTAATGATGTCGAAACTATCAGAAAGAATACTAAATTACGAATTTCAGACCCACCAAGCGAAGAAGTGGTAAATTCACGTGACAGCATCCAGCTGCTGAGAAGTTCAATTTGTAATTTATGAGATAAACAGTGGATTCAAAGTCCTGTAATTAAATAAAAAAAGCTTTATTTAGAAGGTATACAATCAATATGAAACTTAATATAACAGTTCTAAACAGAATTTACTTTTTGATGATCGTGATATGACTGCCAGCGACGCCAGTTTAAAATAATATAGCCCATTTGGTTCGCCTAAAAAAGAAGAAGCTGAAATTGTTTCTAGTTTTTATGAGGGAACCTGCATTAATTACGGAAGAATAATTTTTTAAGAATGAGATCCCCTCCCCTCCTATTGTAAGGATTCGAAAGATTTTTGTGACCCCCCCCCCTTCTTACGTAAGATTTTACATTTTTACTCAACGTATCAACAATATGTCAATCATTTTCACAGTAAACAATATTTCAAGGAATTTTTCGGTATTTCAAAGGACTACAAAGTATTCCAAAGAACTATACATTTTTACGGAATTTAATGAGATATCCAAAGATTTGAGAAATTTCATGAAATTTCAAAAGAAGTCACGGGATTTCAAATCAGGGATATTCTAATTGGATTTTAAAGATTTGAAGGGATTTGGAGAAATTTCAAAAGATTTAAAAAGATTTCAAAAAGTTTCACGGGATTTCAAGGGATTTCAAAAGATTCTAAAGTACTTCCATGGATTGTAGAGGATTTCGTAAGATTTTGAAAGATTTAACGGAAATTCAAAGAATTTGCGAATATTATAAAGTATCTTAAAGGTATTTCAAAAGTATTTTTTAGGGCTTTTAAGTAAATAATAACTATTTCCGCGGATTACATAGGATTTTGAAGAATGTCAGAGGATTCTAATTGAATTTCAAAGAATTAAAGGAATTTGAAGGAATTTCAAACGATTTCAAAAGATTTCGCGGGAAATCCAAACATCTTGATGGATTTGAAAGGATTCAAAGCAGTTTCGATGATTTCACGGGATTTTAAAGGATTTTTAGAGATTTTAAAAGATTCCAAGATATTTCCACGAATTTCAGAAGATTTCGTAAGATTTTGAAAGATTTAATGATATTTCAGAGAATTTTCGAATATTATGAAGTATTTTAAGGGATCTCGAGGAATTTTAATGGCTTTTAAAAAATTTTAATAGATTAAAAAATATTTGTAAGAATTCTAAGAAATTAAGAACTATTTCCGTGGAATACAAAGGATTTTAAAGGATGCCAGAGGAATTCAATTGGATCAAAAAAAATTGGAAGAGATTTGAAGGAATTTTATAAGATGTTCAAAGAATTTAAAGATTTTAAGGATTTTAACAAATTTGAAGAGATTTAACATGGTTTTGGTGATTTCAAGGGATTTCAAAGGATTTTAAGAAATACCAAAAGATTTCAAAGTATGTTTACGAATTTTAGAGGATTTCGTAAGATTTTAAAAGATTAACAGAATTTCAAAGGATTTCCAAATATTATAAGAGGTTTTAAGGGATTTCGATAAATTTTGATGGCTTCTGAAAGATTTTAATGCATTTTTAATATTTTCAGAGATTTTAAGAAATATAGAATGATTTCCGCAAGTAAAGATTCGTAAGATTTTCCAGACCCCCCCCCCCCCTCCCTCCCAAAAAAGCCTTACATAATTAATGCACGCTTCCTAAATTGGAACACAAGGTTTTTTCTAAATTCATAAAACAGAAAAAAGTGCGTAAAATCTGTTTTACAGAATATTTCTGTAATAATCGCAGAATTATCGTAGGATTGGCAAAAAATTCCAATAAAATTGCAGTCATCTAAAATTATTAGATTTTTTCAGCACGATTTATACAGTTCTTAAACAAATTTGAAATTTGATTGTACCTCCGTGGAAGTAAAATGGCAAGCAGAGTTCAAAATCACCAGTTGAATTTTATAACTCAAAAGCCAGGCAATCAAACAAAGGTAAACGGAAATTCCCATTGTATCTGAATTATTGATCATAAGCTGGACAAACAAATATGTGCTGCTAACGGCATGAATGCTGAGATTAAAAAGCCAAAGTAATAATGACCAATAATGTAGCGAGTTGAGTTTTTTACTGGCGAACATAAGATCACCTCGAAGTTTTTCCACTTTCTGTAAATTGAAAGAATTAATAAATTATTAATACATACAGTTCATGTAAATATATTATTGGGAGGACTACAATTCACAGTAAACCCCGGGATATCAAAAAGTTGCATACCATTCTGATTATCAATTTCAGATCAAAATGATCCACTTTTGCGGATCCAAAATCAATTTTTACACAACTTCATTCATATCTGTTAAATGGCAGTTGTTATACATTTTATTGAAAGTTGAAGGTTCGTCATGACCGACATAATATTTATAAAACTAAAGCAGGGATGTCTCGAGGCCAAATCATGTCCGTCTATACATACGCATTTAAAGCCTGAACCTGTCCCTGGAAATTAATTTCTTTTAGTAAGAGATGTATGTGTTCTCGACCAGGGTAAAATAATTTAAAGAAGATGTAGAGGTTTTCAGATTACTGGTTCATATCATTATGTGATGACTGAGAGATCCCTCAGCAATATTATTCATGACGTTTCGGCAACGCGTCAGATGCCCTTCTCAAATGTAAAAATGGGAATACACACTCTAAAATACAGATGGGTGTACATGTTTAATAGAAGAATATTATAAGTAAGGTGGTATAAAAGCAGTGTTACTAAGAATTATATTTAAAATGTCAAGAACGGAGATGTACCTATGAAAGTTGCTTAGAACGGAGTACAAGTACAGTGACTAATAAATTTTACAATGTTAAAATAGATAGAAAAACTGTTAAAATTATATACATATTGTGTTATGAAACGAGATGAGATTAGCTGGTACTTGACTCCGTTTGTAAGACGGAAACAGGATTGTTGGTAAATAATTAAAATGAAATTGTAGTGAGCACATGTCATTTCTGTATCGTCTCACAGGCGGAGTGAGGCAGCAACCATAAATGAGGGAGACATCATTATAACACACTGATGTGTACTTGTTCTAGACGAATGTTGCATAAGAGTATTTACAATGTGATACGTTTTACGAATATGTTATGGACGATAGACAGAAAACATAAGGCTATTGTAAATGCCGCTAATATCATTTATCCGATCTCAAATTAACAGTGTTACTGTTTTTTATCATACTTCCTAGATGTAACCATCATGCATCACAATATACCCAGATCCTTACCAGATGGTACAGGAAACCCATTTGGTCTGGCCGCTATAACAACTATAAATCTATAACTTATCTACCTTATAAAATATTAGCATAATCAATAACTTGGTCGATAGAGCAATGTAACTCTCCCATCCTCCATTCCATGAATCTAATTTGAAAATTTTAACAGAAACCCTTGAGTCGAATGGATTTCCAGCTGATTTAATCGACGAGCATATCCAAAGTAGATTACATATGATTATCACTAATAATAACAATAGTAATAACAACACTAATCAAAATAAAGACTTTAACCTAGATCAGACTAATATCCTTCCATACTGTCCATTACTCTCTAAATTTTTCACTAATTTGTTTAAAATTCGAGTCGAGATACTTTAAACTGCTTAATAAGTCAAAAGAATAAAACTCCTATAGATAAATGCACTAACACTGTCTACAAAATCACAAGCTTTGACTGTGGCAAAAGTTATATCGGACAATCTAAGAGATATCTATCGGACAGAATAAAAGAACACAAAAAATCGTGCCAAAAAACAACTAACAAAACAACCAACAAAACTGCTCTAACTAAACATGCAATAGAACTAAAACAAAACTTTGACTTTGAAAATGTCCCAATACTCTCCAAACAATCTTCTTATTATAAAAGATTTTTTATAGAAATGTACTGTGCAATCAAAAACAATAACACTGTTAATTTAAGATCGGATTTAGATGGTGTTAGTAGCATTTACAATAGTCTTATATTACCTACCAATCGTCCATAATGTATCCGTAAAACGTATCACATTGTAAATACTCTTATACAACCTTCGTCTAGGACAAGTACCCATCCCTGCATTATAGTTTTTCTATCTATTTCAACATTGTAAAATTGAATAGTCACTGTACTCATGCTGCGTCCTAAACAACTTACATAGGTATGTCTCCGTTTTTAACAATTTTAACATAATTCTTAATAACACTGCTTTTATACCATCTAACTTATAATATTCTCCTATTAAACGTACTCGTATGTATACATTCATCTGTCTTTTAGGCTGTAAATTCCTATTTTTACATTTAAGAAGGACATCCGACGCGTTGCCGAAAGGGCATGAATAATTGATGAGGGATCTCTCAGTTATCACATAATAAAATGGACCAGTAATCTGAAAAAAATCCACAAATCAAAAATAGACTTTGAAACTGCCTACTTTACGGTTCTTAAGAGACAAATGTACCATAATTGTACAACAAAAAAAAAGAGGGAGAAGAAGAAAGAGTCAACCAAACCAACATCTCACTCTTTCTTTTTTCCGTTTTTTTTAATACTACTGGGGACCCAACATGTTTCGAAGCCGACTTAGACTTCCTCATCAGGGGTAATTTATAGGAAGACTACAGTTATAAATAATGAAACCTAGAATCATTAAATTCAATTATTAACTGAAATTAAGAATAAAGAATTGGAGTAGTTAAATTTTCAGTTGAAAAAATAATTTTCAACAAAACAGTTCGATTTTCAGTTATAGAGATGAATTTTTAACTAAAATTATGAATCTTGAACCAAAAAAATTTTTAACAAAGGAGTTCAACTTTCAACCAAGTAGTTGATATTTCATCTTAATAATAAAATTGTCAACTAAATAATAACATTTTCAACCAAAAAAGATTAATTCTCAATCAAAAATATAATAGTAGACTTTTCAATCAAAAATAATTAACTTTCAATCAAAAAGATAATTTTTAAGCCAAGAAGATTAATTTTCTACCGAAAGGAAAAAACTAATTTTTAATAAAATACATGAATTTTCCACCAAATAGTTAATCAACTAAAAAAGATCAATTTTCGGCCAACAATCGCATAAATGAATTTTCAGTTTAAAAAATTAATTTTAAACGAATTTTAAAGAATTTTTAGCAAAATAATTCAATTTTGAATTAAGAAAGACCGAATTTTTAACAATAGATTTCAACCTTCAACAAAGTAGTTAAATTTTAATTCGAAATCAAAAACAGTTGAATGCAACGAAAAAGGATGAATTTTCAACTAAATAGTGGAATCCTCAACCGAAACAGATTAATTTTCATACAAATTAATGCATTTTTAAACAAAGAAGATGAAATTTCTACCAAAAGAGATGAGTTTACAAACCAGAAACATGAGTTTTCAACAAAGAGTTGAAATTTCAAACAAGAAAAAGAAAATTTCAACCTTGCTTCTTCAGATTTACGTAGCTCAAGTATTTGTGGAAACTTAATGATTTTTTGTTTAAAAAAATGTAGGAAATTTCTTCAAACACTCAGACTTCAATGTTCAATGCGAATTTTCAACTAAGAAAGTTAAATTTTGAACCAAAAATTGAATAGTTAAATTTTTAATTAAAAAAATTAATACTTGAAAAACGAAGTTCCAACAAAATAGTTGATTTTTCAACAAATGAGATGAATCTTCAATCAAAAAAATGAACTTTTAGCTATGGAGTGAAACTTTAACCAAGCAGGTGAATTTTCAACCAAGGAAGATTAAATTTCAACCAAAAAGTTGCATTTTTGACCAAAAAAGTTTGAATTTCTACCAAAAGAGATATATTTTTGGACCAAAAGGATGAATTTTCAACCAAATCCTTGAATTTTCTACCAAGAAGGATTTTCCAGTCAAGGGAGGAAAAAAACTTCAACCATCTTGTTGAATTTTCAAGCCAAAAATGCGAATTTTCTACATAACAATTGAATTCTTTACCCGCAGATATGAATTTTCAAAAAAATAGTTATATTTTCAACCAAAGAGGTGAATCTTCAACCAAAAAGAAAAATTTTCAATAAAGGAGTTCAACTTTCAACCAAGCAGTTTAATTTTTAACCAAAGCAGATTAACTTTCAACCATAATTTCAACAAACTTTCTACTAAAAGAGATGCATCTTCAAACCAAAACGATGAATTTTCAACCCAAGAACACAAGTTGTCAAGAAAGCACTTGAATTTTCATGGAAAAAAGAATGACTTTCTGACATAACTGTTGAATTTTCGACAAAATAATTAAGTTTTTAACCAAATAATAACATTTTTTACCAAAAAATATGAGTTCTCCACCTGAAGTATAAAAATAGTTTTTTCAACCAAAGAGATGAGTTTTCAACTAAAATGTTGAATCTTCAACCGGGATGGTTAAATTTTCAGTTAAAAAACTTAATTTTTAACCATAATTTACCTAGTTCCGACTCCCACTTCCGGAAGATTTACAATTTCCTACAACCAACAAGAAATATTTTAGAAAATCTTGAATTTTAGGGTGGGAGCATAATTGCAATTTTCCTATATGGGGCTATAAATTTCTATGGCTATGGAAATTAGATTTAAACTTCAAAAAATGCTTCTTCAGATTTACGTAGCTCAAGTATTTGTGGAAACTTAATGATTTTTTGTTTAAAAAAATGTAGGAAATTTC
>JAUMHM010000003.1:1037668-1064016 GCA_032362435.1 Melikaiella ostensackeni | reverse complement strand
CATGGGTCCCTCGTGGCCTGAGGGGGGGGGGGGGGTCCACTTCATTTTTTACACAGAGGCATGTGAAATATGTTAGTTTATAATGAGAAAAATATCTTACTCTAAGAAAAACATGAAACTTGGAAAAGCAAGTATCCCGTACCCGGAATGAAATGTGCTGAAGGAATTTGAAAACCAGAAGTTATTAACAGCTTTTATAGTACTGCTTTGATAATATCAGACACTTTGTTTACAATTGGATGCTAAACGAGTAAACAAATAATTGACTAAAACAATGTTCAGAAAAACCGTTATTTCATCAAGGAAAATCTTTGTATGCTTTGACGATCTCATAAGGATCTATTACGCAGATCGTAAAATCTCCATGTCTGGCTTTATGTCCTTCCGACCATAACTGTTAGTTTCGCTCGTGCACTTTTTTTCCTAGTTTGTAATCAATCTGTTATTTGAAGAAATTACAAAAAAATAATAATAATAGAATTTATTTCATTAAAAAGTATTGAAATAAATATCATACTGATCGTGTATTATTGATATTTCAACAAATAATAATATTTTTGTGAAAAAATATCCTTTTTAGCCCCGCTGGAATCGAACCCAGATTTATGTACGACAAAATCAAATACGGCAAAGAACCTTTTTTTTCTGAATCTAACCAAACTTTTTCCATTTAAGATCCGGTTTGCGAGACGAAGTGATTACCAAGAGAGAGTAAAAAAAGATCCAAAGGATGAAGAATGGATTAAGGAGGACGACATTGTCGTCTGTGGCAGTGGTTTTTCTAATTGGTGGATCTCTGGCGATAGACAAACTGAGAGTCGCTTACCAGTGGAAACAGATGGATTATGACTGGCCCGATAACGAGACGAAAGAACAATTTCCATTTTACAGACAGGAAGATAATCTGCCCTTGGGACTCGAGGTAGCTGGAAATAGACTGTTTATAACGGTCCCGAGATGGAAACCAGGCGTGGCTGCAAGTCTCAATTACATAATGCTTAACGGTCAGTTATCTAGTGATTTCGGTACTCTTCACGAACCAAATCAGCACGCAACAATACGCACCAAATTGAGATCAGGGCCATTCGAGCGTTCAAATTTCGCGCCAAATAATTTTGAGAAACAGTTTTTGTATTTCAACTCCCTGGATGAATGATCAAATTCCATGAAAGTTCCAGAAAGTCATTAAAAGTCACCTTCAGTCACTTAAAGTCTTCTGAGTTCTCAAGATCACACTTGATGTCATTAAAAGTCCTAAGAACCGATTCAGGTTACTGCAGTCACTCAAGCTCACATGAAGTCTTTTTACGTCTCGTTAAGAGAGATAAATTTACATGAATTATCTTGGAGTTTTTGAGTCGACTGCATTCACTCAGAATTATTGGAGTCACTAGAAGTTTTTGGAAATCTCAAGAGTTAAAGAGAGAATCTCAACTTCACTTGAAGTGCTTAAAGTCACACATAGTTACTTTTAGTCCTCTCAGCCCTGTACAGTCACCTCAAGTCACTTGGAATGACTGCACTATTGAAGTCCTTTAAAGTCTCTGACATTTTTATAAAGTTCCATGAAGTCCATTCAAATTTCTTGGAAATCCATTAATGTTGAAATTACATAAAACTATTTCGAAGTTTGATTAAGCTCCTTAACATTTATTGAAGTTCTTTAAAATCTATCAGCGTCCTTGAAATCTATTAAAACTCATTGCACACTCATGAGGAGGTCACTCCAAGTGACATAAATTCACGTGAACTAACTTCGAGGTTTTAAGTCGACTGCATTCACTTAAAGTCAATGGCTTCACCAAAAGTCTTTAAAAATCTCAAGAGATTATGATAAGTCAAAATAAGTTAGCTGAAGTCAGTCAATATCACAAGCAATAATTTTGAGTTACCTAGAGTCACTTCAAGTCACATGATGTGAATCTAACACACTTGAATTCTTTGAAGTCACACGAAATCACTTTATGACACTTTTAGTCATCCGAGCTCTGTAAAGTCACCTGAAGTCACTTAGAATGATTGCAATATTGAGGTCCTATGAAGTCTCTGATGTTTTTATAAAATTCTCTGAAGTCCATACAAATTTCTTTAAGTTCCATTAATTTTAAAATTCCATAAAAGTATTTCGAAGTTTCATTCAGTTCCTTAACGTTTATTGAAGTTCTTCAAAATCCTTTAGTGTCCTTTGAATCCCTTGAAATCTTAGGAAGTTACGAAAACTTAATTGATGTTAGCTGAAGTCAGTCAAAATCACAGGCAATCAACTTGAGTTACCTAGAGTCACTTAAAGTCACATGATGTGAATCTAACTCACTTGAAGTCTTTAAAGTCACACGAAGTCACTTTAAGTCACTTTTAGTCACCCCAGCTTTCGAAAGTCACCTGATGTCACTTGGAATGACTGCACTATTGAAGTCCTATAAAGTCTCTGACATTTCTATAATGTTTCTTAAAGTCCATTTCAATTTCTTGAAGTTCCGTTAATGTTGAAATTCTATAAAAGTATTTCGAAGTGCAATTAAGTTCTTCAACGATTGTTATTGAATTTCTTTTTAACTTCTTAGTGTCCTTCAAAAAAATTAAAACTCATTGCAATCTCATGAGGAGGTCACTCCAAGTGAGTTGAATTCATGTGAATTATCTTGAAGTCCTCATGTCAACTGCATTCACTTAAAGTCACTAGATTTATTAAAATTCTTTGGAAATCTTAAGAAATTACGAAAACTCAATTGATGTTAGCTGAAGTCAGTCAAAATCACAGGTAATCAACTTGAGTTACCTAGAGTCACTTGAAGTCACATGATGTGAATCTCACTCACTTGAAGTCTTTAAAGTCACACGAAGTAACTTTAAGTCACTTTTAGTCACCCCAGCTTTCGAAAGTCACCTGATGTCACTTGGAATGACTGTACTATTGAAGTCCTATAAAGTCTCTGACATTTCTATAAGGTTCTCCGAAGTCTATTCAAATTTCTTGACGTTCCATTATTGTTGAAATTTCATAAAAGTATTTTGAAGTGTAATTAAGTTCCTTAATGTTTATTGAAGTTCTTCAAAATCTTTTAGTGTCCTTTGAATCAATAAAAACTCATTGCACTCTCACGAGGAAGTCACTATAAGTAAAATAAATTCACGTGAATTATCTTGGAGTCTTCAAGTCGACTGCATTCATTTAAAGTCATTGGAGTCACTGAAATTCTTTGGAATTCTCAAGAAAATATGAAAAGTCAATTTAAGTTGGCTGATGTCAGTCAAAATCACAAGCAATCATTTTGAGTTACCCCGAGTCACTTTGAGTCACACGATGTGAATCTAACCCACCTGAATTCTTTAAAGTCACACGAAGTCACTTTAAGTCACTTTTAGTAATCCCAGCTCTCTAAAGTTACTTGAGGTCACTTGGAATGACTGCACTATTGAAGTGCTATAAAGTTTCTGACATTTCTATAAGGTTCTCTAGACTCCATTCAAATTTCTTGAAGTTCCATTAATGTTGGAATTCCATGAAAGTATTTTGAAGTTCAATTAAGTTTCTTAATGTTTATTGAAGTCCTTTCAAATCTACCAGTATACTTCAAATCTATGAAAATTCAGTGCACTCCCATGAGGAGGTCACTCTAAGTGAGATAAATTCACGTGAATTATCTTGTAGTCTTCAAGTCGACTGCATTCACTTAAAGTCATTGTAGACTCTAAAAGTCTTTGGAAATTCCAAGAAAATATGAAAACTTAATTTATGTTAGCTGAAGTTAGTCAAAATCACAAGCAATCATCTTGAAATACCTAGAGTCACTTTAAGTCACATGAAGTGAACCTAATTCACTAGAAGTCTATAAAGTCACACGAAGTAACTTTGAGTCACTTTTAGTAATCCCAGCTCTCTAAAGTCACTTGAAGTCACTTGGAATGACTGCACTTTTGAAATCCTATAATGTCTCTGCCATTTTTATAATGTTTCTTAAACTCCATTTAAATCTCTTGAAGTTCCGTTAATGTTGAAATTCCATAAAAGTATTTCGAAGCGCAATTAAGTTCTTCAACGATTAATATTGGAGTTCTTTTAAATTTATTAGTGTCCTTCAAAAAATTAAAAACTCATTGCAATCTCATGAGGAGATCACTCCAAGTGAGATGAATTCATGTGAATTATCTTGGAGTCTTTATGTCAACTGCATTCACTTAAAGTCACTGGATTCATTAAAATTCTTTGGAAATCTTAGGAAATTACGAAAACTTAATTGATGTTAGCTGAAGTCAGTCAAAATCACAGGCAATCATCTTGAGTTACCTAGAGTTACTTGAAGTCACATGATGTGAATCTAACTCACTTGAAGTCTTTAAAGTCACTTGAAGTCACTTTTAGTCATTCCAGATTTCGAAAGTCACCTGATATCACATGGAATGGCTGCACTCTCATGAGGAGGTCACTTCAAGTGAGATAAATTTATATGAATCATTGTGGAATCTTTAAGTCGACTGCATTCTCTTAAAGTCACGGAAGTCATTTAAAGTCCTTGGAAATCTCAAGAAATTGTGAAAAGTCAATTTAAGTTAGCGGAAGTCAGTCAAAATCCCAAACAATCATCTTGAGTTACCTAAAGTCACTTTAAGTCACATGATGTGAATCTAGTTTAATGTCACACGAAGCCACTTTAAGTCACTTTTAGTCATCTCAACTCTCTAAAGTCACCTGAAGCCACTTATAATGGCTGCACTTTTATAGTCCCATAAAGTCTCTGGCACTTTTAAAAAGTTCCCTGAAGTCCATTCAGATTTTTCGAAGTTCCATTGATGTTGAAATTCCTTAAAGTATTTCGAAGTTCATTTAAGTTCTTTAAGATTCATTGAAGTCCTTTAAAATCTATTAGTGTCCTTCAAAAAAATTTAAGCTCATTGGACTCTCATGAGGAGGTCACTCCAAGTGAGATGAAATCACATGAATTATCTTGGAGTCTTCAAGTCAACTGCATTCATTTAAAGTCACTGGATTCATTAAAATTCTTTGGAAATCTCAAGAAATTGTGAAAACTTAATTTATGTTATCTGAAGTCAGTCAAAATCACAAGCAATCATCTTGAGTTACCTAGAGTCACTTTGAGTCACATGATAAGTATCTAACTCACTTGAAGTCTTTAAAGTCACATAAAGTCACTTTAAGTAACTTTTAGTCATACCAGCTCTCTAAAGTCACCTGATGTCATTCGGAATCACTGTACTCTCATGAGGTCATTCCAAGTGAGATAGATTCAGGTGAATTATCCTGGAGTCTTTGAGTTGACTACATTCACTTAGTCATTGCAGTCACTAAAAATCTTTGAAAATCTCAAGAAAATATGAAAAGTCAATTTAGGTTAGCTGAAATCAATCAAAATCACTAGCAATCATCTTGAGTGACTTAGAGTCACTTCAAATAACATGATGTGAATCTAACTCATTTGAAGTCTTCTAAAGTCACTTCAGTCACTACATGTCTTTTGCAGACTCAAGAAACTACGCAAAGTTAGTTTACTCACTTAAATTCATTTAAAGACGGTTAAAAACAGATGAAATCACTCAAAGCCTTTAAAGTCACATGAAGTCACTTTAAGTCACTTTAAGTCCTCCCAGTGAGTCATCTGAAGTCACTTGAAATAACTGCACAGCTGAAGTCCCATAAAGTCTCTGACATTTTTATAAAGTTTCCCTTCAAGTTTTACATACCTCTTGTAGCCCCGTGAAGTTTTTTGTTACC
Organism: Melikaiella ostensackeni; assembly: GCA_032362435.1. Taxonomy (NCBI): domain Eukaryota; kingdom Metazoa; phylum Arthropoda; class Insecta; order Hymenoptera; family Cynipidae; genus Melikaiella; species Melikaiella ostensackeni. The sequence continues at coordinate 1,058,285 of JAUMHM010000003.1, read as the reverse complement.
TATTAGAATAAACTTCAAAGTTTTCAAAGAAATATAATGAAGTTCATTCAAGTTCAGTGAAGTCTCGAAAAGTCTTACTTTATAAATTGAAAATCTCAGGTCGTCCTTAAAAATCCTTGCAAAGTGCCACTGAAAAGTAATGAGGCATATGAAATCATGAGAAAACTTCTGCGGACTTATGTAGTCTTGCCATCATACATATTAGACGTGTTTCAAAGCCTTTCCAAATGTTATAAGGTCTCATGAAATTTTTTTCGAATTTTGTGATGTCGAATAAAGTCTTTAAGAAAGTCGTGAGGAGACTATAAGGAAGGCTAATTAAGTATTATGAAGTCTTTTGCAGTCTTAACAAATATTCCAAAGTCAATTTAAGTTTTATGAAGTCTTATAAATCTTTTGTAACCTTATACAGTTTAATAAAGTTTTAATATAACTCGCATGTAGACTTACAAAGACTTAATAAGTCTAATGCAGTCTTACTAAGTATTAAATATGGACTGAAAATTTTTGAAGTTTTATAAAATCTTGGGAAGACGTAAAAAGTTTTATGCAGTCACAAAGATCTGCCCAATATTATGAATGTTTATGAATGGCCGCTGGACTGGAAAACCGGGAAATGGTAATAAATTTATTTGTTCACCGGGAATTTTACAAATTTTTAGAACGAAAATCTATTCAATCACTTGAAAAATCTAAAATTTCATATCACATGATATGATGCAATTTAAAATAAGTTCGATTCTATTTTTTTAAATGTTGCGCTCAGTTGTTAAATTTTTCAATTATGAAATCATTCAGTTTGCAATGCGTAATTCTAAAATCACTTCAAAAATTTTCTATTTTAGATTTTCATTTAAAGGCGTACATTTTCAATTTGAAGAATTTTAAAATGAAGTTTTTCGAAGCCTTAAACAATTAGAAAATTCAAAGCGTTTCAAATTAAAAATTTGTGATGAAAAACGTTTTTAAGTTGATATCATCTGTAAATATAAATTAATTAATGATTTTATAAGACGATTCTGAAACTGTTCAAGATTGAAGAATTTACAGATTTCAACGATAAAAATTGAACTGTTTAAATTCGAGAGCCGTAGTATCTAAAAAAATGTAAACGTTCGATGGAAACTTTATAAAATATTTTCAATTTTCAAATAATTTCAAATTAATAGATTCATAATTAAACGCTTTCATTCAATTACAAATCATATTGAAATACTGCTTCAGTCTAAAATATTCCATTTTCAACCCATTCAGTTTGAAAATGTTCAATTAAAAAAAGAACAATTCTTTAAATATTTAGCAATATTGAACTGTACATTTAAAACAAGCAATTATTGATCAAATATTCAAAACTAAACAATTTGAATCTGAATTGTTCGAAAAAGAAAGCCTTGATCGTTAAAATTTCATAGTGCTCAATTTAGATTTTCAAAGTTATAATTTTAGTTGTTCCATAATTAAAATTTTTGATTTTTGATTGAAAGTGTTGAATTTTCATGTATAAATAACAATTGAACAATTAATAATTTGAAACGACTAAAAATTAAAATAATTCAACTTCTAATTTAAAAAGTGTCAAGTTTAAAAGAAGTCGTTTAGTTCTTAATGTTCTTAACTTAAAATTGCTTGAGATGATATAATTTCGCACATTTACAAATTTTTTGATTTATTCTTCAGTTTAGAGCATTGGAAATAATAGTGCGGATTTATATTCTTTAACCAGTAATCTTTGAACTGTTATATTTATAAAAGTTTAAAATTTTTAATTTTGCAGTTTAATGGCATTTAATTTTAAATTGTTCAATTGAAATATTTTTAAATCTTTTGGAATTTTTGAAATCTGTGAGCAATCTTTTGAAAATTTTGCAAATTTTCCTGAAATCATTTAAATTTGTGTGATATTTTCAATAACTTTCTCAACTTTTTTGAAATCTTTGAAATCTTTATGAAATTTTCAGAATCTTTACTAAATCTTTTGAATCTTCATGTTTTGAAATCTTTGATACCTCTTGGAATCTTTAAAATCTTTGTGAAATTTCAGAAATGTGTATGAAATTTTTGTAATGTTCATCTAATCATTAAGATCTTTGTGAAATATTTAAAAACATTGTTAACTGTTTTAAAATCTTTGAAATTTTGTGAAATATTTTGAAGCTTTGTTAAATCTTTTGAAATATATTGAAATCTTCGGAAATATTTTGAAATCTTTGAAATCTTTTAGAATCATTGAAATCTTTGTGAAACATTAAAAAACTTTGTTAAATCATTTGAGATCTATTGAAATCTTTCTGCAATCTTTAAAATCTTTGCGAAATCTTTGAAATCTTCGTATTTTGAAATCTTTATGAAATCATTGAAATCTTTGTGAAATATCTAAAAACTTTGTTAACTCTTCTGAAGCCTTTTAAATCTTTCTGAATTCTATAAAATTTTTGCGAAATCTTTAAAATCTTCTGAAATATTTTTAAAGTTTTTAGTACCATTGAAATCTTTGTGAAATATTTAAAAACTTCGTTAAGTCTTTTGAAACTTATTGAAATCTTTCTAAAATCTTCAAAATCTTTGAAATGTTCATATTTTGAAGTCTTTTGGAATCTTTGAAATCTTTGTGAAATATCTAAAAACTTTGTTAACTCTTCTAGAGCCTTTGAAAGCTTTCTGAATTCTATAAAATCTTTGCGAAATCTTTAAAATCTTCTGGAATATTCTTAAAGCTTCTAGTATCATTTGAAATCTTTCTGAAATCTATAAAATCTTTGTGAAATATTTAAAAACTTTGTGAACTTTTCTGAAAGTTATTGAAATCTTTGAAATCTTTATATTTTGAAATCTTTTGGAATCTCTGAAATCTTTTGAAATCTTTTAAATATTTGTGACCTTTGTGAAATATTTGTGAAATCTTTTGAAACCTTCTGAAATTTTGTGAAATCTTTTGCAATCTTTGAAATCTTTGTGAAATTTTTTGAATTTTTGGAAATCTTTGTAAAATATTTAAAAACTTTTTAAACTGTTTTGAAATCTATGAAAAGTTTCTGAAATCTTTAATATCTTTGAAATCTTCTGATATATTTTGGAATCTTTGAAATCTTTCGGAATCATTGAAATCTCTGCGAAATATTTAAAAAAAATTGTTTACTCTTTCTAGATGTATTGAAATCTTTCTGAAATCTTTGAAATCTTCCGAAATATTTTGAAATCTTTTAAATCTGTTGAAATCTTGGGAATCTTTGTGAAATGCTTAAAATCTTCATGAAATCATTGAAATCTTTGTGAAATATTTAAAAACTTTATTAACTCTTTTGAACCTTATTGAAATCCTTGAAATCTTCATATTTTGAAATCTTTTGGAATCTTTGAAATCTCTGTGATATTTGTGAAACCTTCTGAAATATTTTAGGGTGTTTGAAATTTTTTGTAATCATTGAAATATTTGCACAGTATTTGAAAACTCTGTCGACTCTTTCGAAATCTTCTGAAATCTTTGTGAAATCTTTGAAAATAAAAATTGTTCAATTGAAAAGTGTTGAAAGCTTCCATTTTATACGTCTAAATTATTAAGCACTTAAACTAAATATATCTCTATAAAAATATGTTTAGTTTCAATTTTGAAACGTTAAAATTCAAAAGAGTTCCACTTGAAGTGCTTTCATTTGCAGTTCAGGTTTGATTAATTCAGATAACAGTATTTTCAGCTTTGAGAGTTCGAATTTTTTAATTTCAATGACCATCAAAAATGGTTGTGATCCAGGGAAAACCCGGTAAATGACTACGAATTTTTTTCTCGATCAAAGCGGTCACCCTGATGTTTATAAAGTCTTTCCAAATATTATGAAAACTTAAAAAGTGTTCCCAAATCTTATAAAGTGCTTTTGAGACCTTTGAAGTCCTATGAAATCCTATGCAGTCTTATAAAGTCTTGCAAAATATTATAGATGTCTTTGAAAATCTCATGATATATATCTAAAATGTTTTGAACCATTTTTCTATACATATATTACGAAAAATAGTAATTTTCAATGTAATAATCGAATTTTGTATTAATTAGACACTCGTCAGTCTCCCCCATTGATTCCATATCCCTCATGGGAGGCTCATCAGTACAAACCGGGAAAAGTCCCGGACATTGTTTCAACTTTCCGCATCCGGGCAGATCGATGCAATCGATTATGGGTCTTGGATACCGGTCTCAGCAACATAGCAGACACTCCAGAGTCACAAAGGCCACCAACTTTGCTGATTTACGATCTTTCCAATGACCGGATTCTCAGAAATTATACAATCCCTGAAAACAAGATGACTGCGGATTCATTATTTGCCAATATCGCAGTTGAGGATGAATCATGTACCGACAGTTATGGATACCTTGCTGATTTGGGCGGTCCTGGCATCGTCGTCTACTCATGGAAACAACATCTTTCTTGGCTCGCTAAACACGAGTTCTTTCGACCCGATGTTCAAGTAAGTTCCTAATAAAAATTCAAAAATAATTGAAGACGTTTTTCAAGTTGTTATTTTTAATTGTTCGTCGAAATCGGCGGTTATCTAATGCCAAATGTATGAGATTTAGGTGAGAAAAAAGTTAGAGAGTGTGGGGACTCGAACCTTCTAGGTTCAGATTCCAGGGTCTTTAAGGTGATTGAGAACTAGGGCGCACTGGTAGGAATTTCTGCTGGAACTTTACATTAAATGAATGGGAAGTTTATTTCCGAGACGCAAGGTAATGTTCCAATACATGATATTGTAGTTTTTAAATGCTTTTATTGTAACATTGATATACATGTATTGTAATATTACCATACATATAATGCTATTTTGCTGAAGAAAGTTTTAAAAAAAATCGAAATTTGCAGGCACGGAGAAGCGAACCCTAACCGTCAGGCTCTAAGTCAAGTGGGTTACGATTTAGACTAGCAAAGCACCTCATCTTACGTCGATAATCTCTATGTAATCCCTAAAATATCTTAATTTTAAAAACTTCATATTTTCGAAATTTCCAAAATGGCGGACCCAAAAATTAGGGTCAAAAATTGCATTTTCGATATTTATTAACTTGGAAGGTTTGAACATTGTGAACAAATCTAATAAATTATTGTCCATTAAATGGTGGACAGGAAAATTAAAAATTTTGAAAAAATCTGATATGACGGCCAATTAAACAGCCCAAACATGGCTCGTATTTGTAGTTTTCAAATAAATATTTTCAAACTTTGCTGTAAAAAGAAGTATGGCTTTAAAAATCATCCTATGATCCCAGAAGTCCAAAGTTTTGAAAAATCTAAGATGACGGTCAGTCGAATTTTCAAAACGGGTTTACTATTATACTTTCCACTGAAGTCGTTCTAAACTTCGCAAGCTGTATTATTCTAAACAGAATTTCAGAAACGCAAAAAAATCAAAATTTTGTACTCCTGGGATCATAGAATGATTTCTAAGGTCAAACTTCTTTCTCTAGCAAAGTCTTAAGATATTCCATTGAAAACTTCAAAAATGAGCTATTTTTGAAATATTTGATTGGCTGCCATCTTGAATTCCTTTCAAAATTTTTAATGTCTGGGATCGTCTATTGATTTATAAAGTCAAATTTCTTTTTCTAGCAAATTAATATGTATAAAAAATGCAATTTTTGACCCTAATTGTTGGGTCCGCCATTCTGGAAATTTTGAACATTTCAAGTTTCATGTCGTTGTGTCGTTTTTTCAAACGAATTCAATTTCTAAAGTTCTTGAACGATTTTGATGATTTTGGGATGAGTCGAAAGATGCTGTAAATGTGATTTGTGAGTCAAGCATAAAAATTTTATGCAAAATTGTGTCAACATTCCCCTCCGCTTGTTTTGAATCGCCCTTTTGAGCTTTTTCGGGGTCTCATAGTATCATTCTGCGTTGATGATCTCCCCTTGAGGCAAAAATTCGATCAAAATGATCCCTTTCCGGTCCCAAAACACAGAAACCATGATTTTTTTGCTCAGAATTGAAGGTCTTCCACTCCTCTGATCGTCATGAAGATTTGTTCTGCCTTCCTTAAATTCCCGACACCACTTAAAAAACGTTCGTTTGATTCATAACACCTTTACCATAAACAGCTTGGATTCGTTGGACAGTAGGTGTTGGTTTGGAAATTTGAGAATTTTCTGGTCATTTTGGAAATTTATAGTAATTTATTGGTAATTTATAATAATTTATTAGAAATTTGTGTTATCATTCTTATCACTTCGTGTTGGTCCAATTATTACTCGCAATAATTACTATTTTAAACATCAACGCGGTCGTGAGTTTATCCATCCTGAAATCTGCAGTATAAAGTCTTTTTAAGGTAGTTGTGAAGATTAGCCATATAAAGTGCCACTTAACGAAACACAAAAAGGTGTCACAAAGTGACTTTTTTATGCCTATGTCGGAAAAACATAATTTAAATTTGCGGTTGTTAAAGTTCCAATATGAATTTTATGATCCGTTATGTACTGATCCTGATTATTGAGCATTATTATAGCTAGATTAATATAGACTTTTTCTAGAGGCAGGCTTGTTTGATTACTATAGTTAATTGCTAGAGGGATTGTTATAGTTAGTTGCTAGAAGCAGGGTTATTAACTGATAATGTAAAGGGATTAAAGCGTTAACTTTACTAGATGGATACTTTCACAATTGATAATTGGTAGAAATATTGTGATGCGTTTACTCGATTTTGCTAGATGGATTCCTTGTGCGGTTGTTGCTAGGTGGATTATTAATGGACCCTTGCTAGAGAGAGAGAGTGTAATGGGAATTTTTGAAAAGACTTCAGGAAGAAGAATTTCGACGAACTTTTAGGAGTTTTGTGGAATTGAGAACAATTTCTGCGGATTTTAAGAGATTTCGAAATATTTCAAGTTATTTATTTGCAGTTACAGCTGTAAAGCGCTTACAAATTGTTAGGAGACAGGTTATTGGTCGAAATTCAGATGGATTTTGAGCGTCTGGTTTTTTAAGCAACATATACGTGAAACCTTTGAGCATAAAGCCTGACATCAGATCTGGATGTTCGGGGACCTTTTTGAAACACCTTGCCAACGCAGGATGCACACTCGTCAGGTATTTGTACCAGAAATTGTGCCCATGTCTGGACCTGAGGCTTTCCAGCTACTTGCCCTTTTTATAACCGCTGAAATATCTGAGTCTGTGATGTAAGTAGGCTCCATTGCAGGGTTATTGCTTGCCCTTTGTTCCTTTAGTTGGAACCACGCAGCGCCTGTATTGCTTTTGTTTGTTTTTCCCCAAACACCCAACCAGTAGTCAGCCATGTCTTTTGATTGAAGAACTTCGGTGTCTTGCTGGATATTTTTTTCTTCGCTTAGTTCACGATAGAACCTTCTTTTATCTACCTAAAAGCAGTAAGAACATCAAGTCTTTGCCGTTGAGTGTGTATAATCTTATTCAATATTGCTGGTGTAAATGTCTCGATATTCCGAGGGTGGATGATTTTAGTAACATGTTGTATCAGTTTTCCGGTTCTATTTCCTTTCTTATATTGGGTCAATGGACTCAATTTTCCTTACTTTGGTGACATCCATATCCAACCTGATTTTCCATGGTGGATCTCGTTCCCTTCCTGGGGCGAATACTGCATATGTAGGCCTAGTTCTACAGCCCAACGTTCTAACGACTGTCACCGCTGCACAATACACTAGAGTTTGCACCTGTAACGCAGATAGTTGTGCGCTCAAATGCATAGGCAAAACCTTGTTGTTTAGGTACCTTATCAGTGCATGCAGATCACTCGTAATGAACTTCTTTGTCAGATAATGCCTTTTTGTTGGTTCTACATTTCTGAACTCTAGTATAGCTCGACCAAAATTCTTTTCAAGGTGCTGCAGTTATTCTGGGATTTCGCTGTTTACATCAACGGGAACGTTAATGCCCGAATGTGGTTCTAGCGAACCCTGTACTTGTTCTTCATTATTCCTAGTACACATGCCTTCAGCTTTAATCACCTCTTCATTCTCCACACATTCCATAAGGATTTCATCTATAGGCTGCTGTTGTTCTACTTCCATTTTGATGGTAGCTATTTCAACTGCTGAAAGCAATTTGTTGATAGATATTGAGCGTTTTTGGTCCGCTAGATTCTGTTCCTTTATTCTTGTAGCTAATTGCGAGTACCTAAGTAAGAAGAGACGATGATGTTCTTTCCTCACACTTTGCCCACTATCCCCTGACAAAAATGAAGGCTCATAACATCTTTGTCATATGATATGACTATTTTAATCGCCTTCTTGGTTGCTGAATCTCTGCTACTGCCTCTGGAGGATGTGGTGGTACTAGATCATCATGAGGTTGCGCAGGAACATCAATAGCACAATGATGTTGTATTGCCTCACTAGTCGCCGCTTAATCTTGTTATGCAGTTTCCTCTAACTGATGTTCATTATCGTCGTTTTCCCTTGATTGTTGATCGATGAGATCTGCCTGACCATCCCGCAGCTCACGATCACCACCATCCCGCATTTTGTGTCCCCCAGCAGTGGCTCCCAGGGCGCCCGGACGATTTCGATTATGAATCAAAATAGGAACACTTTTTCAAAAAACCAGCTCTGATACGAAAAAATAATACTATTGAGATCACATATGCAAAAGCTTAGACTAAAATATTCAACCGTACAGCCAGAAAAATCAGACTCCGCAAACCCATTCTGATAAAGGGGCTTAACGTCCGTGACTCGCCGGAGTCGAGATTTGCCGCGCAGCTACTGCCGTCGGTCTATTTTTATATGTTATGATTGTTACTATTCTGTTGCTGGGAGGACTTTAAAGAATCCATTGCTAGATTGATTGTTGTGGTTCGTTGATAAAGAGTTTGTTATGCTCAATAATGGTTGCAAGGATAGGTTTTATCTGTTGTTAGTGGAATTGCTATTATAGCCATTTATCATCAAAAATTATTGTGCAGCTGATGCTACAGAGATTTTGATTGATGATGTACTTTTATGGTCTATTTGCAACAGAAATTGTTACTATTCGTTTTTGATAGGTTGTTAAGGGGCCTTTGCTAGAGATTTTTGTGGTGCCTTTGCTACGTAAATTGCTAGAGTGATTTTTATTGATTTATTGCAGCCTCTGTAATTCCTTGCTATTTATGGAAATTTCGATCATGTTCACAAAAACAAGTTTATGAGCCTTCAGAAAATTTATGAGGGCTACTTGGATCTTTAAAAAGTGCTACTTCTATTTTGCTGTGAACCTTACCGTAATTTTTAACGTATTTGACATTGTTGAGAAAGATTAGGCTTATCAATCATTGCAGTAATAAAGTAGTAATTTAAAAATGTATTTTGCAGAGTAGTGACTTCAACGTCTCCGGAATTACTTTCCACTGGAACGATGGAATATTTGGGATGGCTTTGCAGCCATCAGGAGACGGTTATAGTACATTATACTTTCATCCTCTTTGCAGTACGAAGGAATTTTCTGTTAGCACAAAGTTTCTCAGGGACCAACAACTTGTTAATCGGCCAGGTAAATCTTTGCTTCAGTAATTATCACCCGAGTCTAACGTTCTGTTTGGCCACTTATCTGCAATTTTACGACTAAAAATTTATGAACAAGGAGAGTAAAGAATACCTTTCAGTCCAGGAGACTAATTCAAAAAGTTGAGAAATGAGAAGTGCCAATTAGAATAATAGCAATAATTACTATCATGTGCAAACGGGTGAGTAAATTATCTTATGTCATGTTTCTCTTGTTTTCAGAAACTGCTAGTCAATACAAATATTTGGGGTCACGAGGAAATAACGCCCAGAGCAGCGTGAGCTTTTTGGAACCCAAAACTGGAATTCTTCTGTATGCTCTCGTAAATCTTAATGCCATCGCCTGTTGGAGGACTGGAACTCCTTATGATATTCAGAATCATCGACCTGTTTATATGAGTAATGTTACCATGGTCTTCCCCAACGATCTTAAGGTTATTCCTGTTTTATTTTTTAAATTTAAGTTTGAATTTGAAGTTTGTTTACTCTGAACTTTTCAAAAGAGAGTGAGGGGGGGGGGGGAAATCTAGTGTATATGAATACCACATACTTTGAACATGCTTCATAACTGGGTAAGTGTTTTGCGGAGTTATCCTAAATATTTTTAATGTAATTTTTGAAGAATAATGTATAAATGAAGGTAAAAAATGACGAATACTAGCTTATTTTGTACGCGTAGATGTTACAATGTGCAAAGCCACCAATTCACTTTGCACGCATATTTGTAATTGTTAAAATCCGTGGGTTCTGATTTTTTAAATTTTGAATCTCTAATTTGGAAATTAAAAGAAAATTAAATTTGAAACTCTTACATCTTGCCACTGTTTACTACAAGAACCCTTTCTACCTAGTTCGCTAGCCAGATGCTCTTTCAAGACAGTCTCTGTAGTTCCTTGCTATTTAGGAAAATTTCAATTATATTTGCAAAACCAAGTTTATGAGCCTTCAGAAAATTTATGAGGCCTACTACTGGATCTTCAAAAAGTGCTACCTTGGTACTTATAGGGAAAAATCTCAGAAGTTTGTCTGGGTCTGAGAATATTTAGTGAATTTCCAATGATTTTTTATCGGTAGGGTCAGAAAAATAAAAATTATGTTGAATAGTAATTCGGCATTATGAAAATAATGTCAAGTTATAATTTGGTAAAATAAAAATTAGCACAAAAAGTAATTCGGAAAAATGAAAATTAGTTATCATTATCATTAGGATAAAAAAATTATAGAAAATTGCTATTCGGTCAAATTATTTTAAGTAAAATAAATCCTAGGGAAAGTAAAATTTGGGGAAGCTTACCGAAACAAAATCTCTAAACATTCTCTGGAGAGAAAGTCAGGCCTGTTTCAGGCTATTTGCAGGCTCGATTTGAATGAATTCTTCTCTGGAGATAGCTTCAAAGATTTAGGTCTTTTTTTACGACTTAATTTATGGCAGTCGAACCTTGAGGATACCGCCTCGCTATCATAAAACTTTCTTTAACTTTAAAAATTATTACTCATTTATTCACATGCATATAATTATATGTGGCAGCCTCTATAATTATATTTATATACAGTATTCCTTTGATGGTAAATCTGAAAATGCTATCTGTTTTTACGTATCACATACAGTTTACGAGATACATACAAAATACAATATATTTTCAATTTTCCAAAGCAAATTTTAGATATTTGTAACTGTAACAATCCGCAGATTCTGATTTTTCAACTTTCGAACCCCTAAATGAGAAATTAAAAAAAAAAAGAGTTTTAAAGCTCTCACATCTGGCCACTGCACTGCAACTTTTTTATAAAATAATCCTTTCTGCCTGGATGCCGAGTGGGGCCTTCTCTTTCAAGGCAGCCTCTGTAATTCCTTGCTGTTCATGAAAATTTCGATCATGTTCACAAAAACAAGGATCTTTAAAAGGTGCTACTTGTGTACTTGTAGAGAAATTTTCCGAAACGTGATTCGGCCTGAGAATATTTAGAGAATCTTCAGTGAATTTGTGCCGGTAGGGGATGTTCATGCGCCTTGGAAAAAGTGACTCACTAGTTGGAATAAAATAAAATTTAAATCTGTGCACTCAAAAATGATACAATTTTCGTTTCGAATCGAACAAATTATAACTGTCGATAAGCATCACGTGAAGCTTCATAAACTCGAAGCGAATGGAATTGTCCGGTTGGGTGCAATAACGGTCTTCTTGCATTTTCAGAAGTCACTTGATTTTCATTTTTTCCGTGTGAAGTTATCTACAAATAAAATGGAATATAATTGACTTCTGAAACTGTAAGGACACCGTTATTGCACCCAACTGCTTATTTTCATATTCTTTAGTTAGCATTATTTCGATTTAATATTAATTATCATTGTTTTTCTTTTAGATTGATCCGAACGGTAACATCTGGGTTCTTTCTGACCGTCTTCCAAAGTTTATGTATGATCGCCTGGACCCTCAGGACTACAATTTCCGAATTTTGACTGGTTCCTTGAAGGAAGCAGTTCAAGGAACTGCTTGTTCTCCAGATTATCTAACTCAACCTTCCCAAGTACTGACCAACCATAGAAGTGGATATGGCCGAAGTGATAGTGGATATCAACAAAGTGGAAGTGGTTTTCAACCAAATGAAAGCGGATATCATCCAAATGAAAACGGTTACCAACAAAAAGGAAATGGATATCAACAAAATGGAATTGGAGAGAAAAGTGGAAGTGAAAAATCATTAAATTCTCTGTCAGTCATCCTCGCGTTGACTATCCTCATCAAATTATTCATCTAAGTCTTTTTTTAATTTACTACAAATAGGGTGCCTAAGTTGCCTTCATGATACTGCCTATAATAGTTTATAAGAAAAACATTCCTGTTGTACTGAAATACTTTACACGATAGCGTATAAGTTACTTTGAAATTTGGACCCTTTATGATTTCGATTCTTCAGACTAATATTTTTTTTAATCTTAGAAGCTTTTAAGTTAAGGTATTTTCAAATTTGGAGGGTTTCATATTAGGACTTTCAACTTCCGTTATTTATATAATCGGGCGCTTTCAACTTTTTAATTTTTGAAATTCGAAAGCTTTTATTTTTCAATATTTTTAAGTCTGGACGCTTTTAATATTAACTTTGTATGAATCTAGAAGTTTTCTATTTTATAAATATATAAAATGAGGTCGTTTTCAAATCAATTCCTTTGGAATTCAAATTTTAATTAATTTATTTTTCGGCACCTCAAGTTTTGGATTCCAGTCATTTTTGACGCATCTTAAGTTTCAAGTTTTCTAACTCAGAAATCTCTTGCAAAGTATTATAATTAGAAAAGATTTAGGAAAAGAGATTAAGAAAAACCATATTATAAGGATCGTTTTTTGTACATTTTTTATTACATTTACTTTAAGGTCTCAAACTTAGATTTTAGAGATTATACTTCTTGTTTTACCTGAAAATATACAAATAAATGTTTACCATTATAGAACAATATAATTGTACAGAAGTTTCATGAAAATATACCTACGAGAGATACAAAAATTGATTCTGCTTCCATTTATTGTCTAAATATGAACTATTCAATCAAAATATTTTGCTATTATGTTTGTTATAAAAATTGTTTATAACAGTAATAATTATTAATTCAACATAATTATGAATAATTTAGAATATTGATGTTATTTTGTCGACCAGGGTAATTAATTAATTAACATTTTGATGTTAGTGTGTCGATTTCTGATCAAAATGATTTTTGGAGAAATGAGGGAATATCTACCTCGGCCCGGATTTGAACCGGGAATGCCGACTTTACATGTGTGGAGCGTTAACCAATTACGCCACCGAGGCCGCAGTAGACCGTTTCACATACTAACATCAAAATATTACTGAATTAATTACCCTGGTCGACAAAATAACATCAATATTCTAAATTATACATGATTAGGTTGAATTATATAAATACTGGAATAAGTCTGAAATTTCACAGGGCAAAAGAGATGCAGACCAGCGTCTCCCTGTGATATAGCAGAAATGAGAAACGGTCTACTGCGGCCTCGGTGGCGTAATTGGTTAACGCTCCGCTCATGTAAAGTCGGCGTTCCCGGTTCAATTTCAGGCCGAGATAGATTTGTTCTCATTTCTCCAAAAATCATTTTGACCAGTAATCGACACACTAACATCAAAACATTAATTAATAATTATTAACTTTTAATTAGGTTTTGCATTTTACTGTGACATTTCTGCCAATTCATCGTAATTCTAGATAAAAACCATTTTGTTCTACCGTAAGACACAAAAATTTCATATTTTTCATAAGAAATACATAAGTTAATCATTTTATCAATTATTTATGTGCTGCAATAAATAAATAATGAACTTTAAAATCGGCTTCGAGAAATGTGTTAGCGGATAATTGATATTTGATATCAATATTTACCAGCCATAGAGTTTGGGAATAATTATATTTTATAGCTGTTAAAGCAATAATTAAAACCAATGCTTAATTAAATAATTAATTATAACTTGAAATGTCCAAATTTTATTATTTTAAATTGACATTAGTACAATATGGTAATTGTATAGAAATTCAGCTTTTCCGAATTTTCATAATTTGATTAAAATTACCCTCAAAAACCACCCTCAAGACCCTAAGCAGTGAAATGAGATTTTCGCAATACATTGAAGTGAATTAACTTTTTTTGACCATTCTCTACCTAGATCATCACTAATCATTATTCCACATATTTTTATTATCTTTTAAAAAACATAATATGATGTATGAAAAAATACTGATAGTATTTAGGTTTTATTATGCCTTTGTTAAAGAGAGCTCTTAAAAATGTAATTAATTCTCATGAATATCACAATTTTTATGCACTTCAATATGAGTGGTGCAAATAAATGATTTATTTATAATCTCTCTACTTCCTGCAATAATTCTTCCAATATTTTTAATATTATTTATTTCCACACTAATTTTTCTGTAATGATTTTCCTATAATAATTTCTTGAATAATTTCCTATAATCGCGAGAAAATTACAGGAAATTTATTATAGGAAAATCATTATAGGCCTATACTGAACTTCCCATAATATTTTTTTATCAAGGCAATGTAAAATTATTTTGCAAAGTGCTTAATTTTTTATAATTATTCATTACTGTGATAAAATTTAATTTTCGAGCACAAACTTGAAGTTTTCTCTTAAATTTAAATTAGTGGATATTTTAAAGATCGCAACCAGTCATCCCAACGCGGATTGTTTTTCGCACACTGTTTAAAACGCTAAAAAAAATATCTATTTTTGTTTTTAATGAAGAATGGCTTTTTAACTTATAGAATTATCCATTAGACCAAAATTAATAACCATAAAATTAAAACCATAAATTTATAACCACAGTAAAGTATATTTTTTATTTACAGAATATTGATTTTATTATTTTCAATTTTGCTCAGAATGAATTAATTTTGGTCTAATGGATAAGTCCGTAAGTTAAAAAGCCATTATTTACAAAAAAAATTAGCGCTTTAAACAGTGCGCGAAAAGCATCCAATCAGATGCCATGCATGACGCATGCGCAGTACCGCGTGGAGGCTGCGTCGAGGGCACTGGTTCATACGGCCCTGACTGTTTACGACATAACAATTATTGGAACGGAGTCACGGTCATCGGAGGCCATACCTGAAACCGTAGCTAAATGGAGGTTCCAATGTAATTTCAGTACAAAGCATTTAAAACTAAAAAATTGATTAATTTTACAACTTGAAAGTTAACCATTTTCAAATTTTGAGCGCTTAAAATTGAAAATTTTTTAATTTGAAGATATCTTCAAAATTCAAAAGTTCAGTTTCAAATCTACAAAACTGTAATAACGTTTAAAATTTGCAGCACAATACTGATGAATATTTAAAATTTAACTATTTCACTGTATAATAGCTTCAAATTGAAATCGTGTACACTTGAAAAATTCCGAAAAAGCTTGAAAAACTGAATATTTTTAAAGTGGCTTGCTGATTTTCCAAGCCCCTTTCCAAATTAATCTGTGAAAATAACAGAAAAATTTCGCTTTAAAAATAAAACAATGCAAGAACTAGTGTAACAGTATCAGATGTTCTCCCCGCTTCTTCGTCTATACAAGGGCCTTAGCGTGACGGAATTGCTCAGCGCATCCCTTGTAGAGGGAGTCAGTATGCTTCCTACTGCTTAGCAGTTAAGCTCGATATTGAATAAAGAAGTATTGACTCACAGTTCGAGCACTAACACAAAGAAAAGGTCTAATTATTCTGCAGACCGTTAAAAACTTGGCGATCCTGCCAAGATCCCGTTCACGATATCCTGGAGAAGAAGTATCTGAGGACAGCCCTCGGTAGTCTCAAACAACGAGGAACATCGACTCGAACCAGGACTCTACGGATTCTGTTCGCAGTCCAGGCAACGATCATCAGAAGCCAAGACTTTCAAGGTATCTACGGAACTTCAGTAAAAGATCTGAAGATCTTCCCATCCCGGAGAGAGCCGACTGAACCGAGCAATAAGCATTGTGGTAGGACGATCCCGTAAGTGAAGAGTTTAAAATATACCAAACATTGTAAAATTGATAACGTGATTCGCGACACTTATACGCCCGACACTCGTAATCAGGACAAGCTGGCGTTTCATGCCTATAGGAGAAATCTAAGTACATAATACCACACTCAAATAGACACTTCTTCAGACACTGATAACGGTTCACTCGGATTAGATAATCCGTTTAAAGCCGCCCTCATGATGTCATCAGAAGATTCGAGGAAAGATGTGAATGGCGAAATCCCGGATTCACTAATGCTGATCCTGAGTAACTTACAAATAAGTGAGGATGTACAATGGATCATGAGAGCCGACATGAGGATTCTAAATGACGAAAATCTAAAAAGAGGTAACGAGATCAGAGATCTTGATAGGGTTAGCAATGTCTTTCTAGCAGAGGGCGAATCCTCTAGCAACAATCATCGGAGCCGTGATACTTCGGATGAGGAAGTATTGCCACCTGAACCAGCGAGAAGTACAATTCAGCCCGTTCCACTAGCCCCGAATTCCTTGGCGAACGGTACGAGTCAGCGAACGCCACTTGCACATAACAATACACCGAGAAGCGAGCCGGAGAGCAATGTAACAGCGATGCACACAAGAGAAACCTTTGGGCCCGGTGCCCCACCCCCGCATTCCTTAGCACCCGGTACGAACCAGCTGCCTACACCTGTGCAGGACACCACACAGAGATGCAACATAGCAGCGAGGCAACCCTCGAATTCCTTAACTCACACGAGTACGAGCAAGCTGACGACACCCGCACATGGCACCGCACAGAGAGGCAATATGACAGCGACGCAACAAATAGAGTTTGTTAACACTGTTAAACGTGTAAGGCTCAGATGTTCTCAACCGAGTCCACTACTTGATTGCATCATAAATAAAAAATTATTGGGAATGCTGAAAGAGCAATCAGCCATTGTTCCAAAAATAGTTTTGACGAACTGTACAGTGTCCTTAGGACGAATTTAGCAACGACAACTACTCTGGAAACTTGTAGAAGCAGATAGGAAGTAATACGAAAAAATCATGACACCATGAAAAATTATAATCAGAGATTTAGAACTGCCTATAATCACTTAATCTATACAATTCAGTCAGAATACTCGTCCGGAATAGAGCGCAAATTAGTCCTACAAATGGAAGAAATTACTAAATGAACTAAATGAACCTATGAGAGAACGTTAGTAATCAAGTGCGACCTTTAAAGCCTAGATCGTTGAATGAAGCTCTGCAAGCAGCACGTGAAGCAGAAGTGTGCTGCAGAGAATATCTTCATGCAAAAGTTTTAACGGCACCTCGATTGCCCTCACAGCAAAGAATGCAAATGACTTGTAACCATTGTAAGAAACTAGGTCACTTTAAGAGCCAATATTCAACTAAACTCAGATCACAGTGTTTTTACAACGAAGCGAACCAAAAAAGACCACCGGAAATGAGGAATGTTCAGGATATGGAGGTTCACAAAATCCATTAGAATGTTACGAAGTAACAGAGGAAGAATAAACGAGATCGGTCACTATGAGGAATCTGCATAGTTCCAGCATTCAACGGATGATTACAATCCATACATGGAAAACACTCAGACTGACGTTCCTACAGATTGTTAGTAGATTCCAGAGCCGCTTTAATCTCATCAAAAAATTAAAAGTACCTGCAGAAAACACACCAATTGATACGAAAAAACGTTCTGCCATGGAGAGAGATATGCATCATCCAAATCAGGCGTTAAGAATACCATATTTAGGAAAACTGCATCCATTCCACATAATTGATGAAATCAAAGACGTTGAACAAAGCCGAGATCAATTATAATACAAAGGAATAGGAACTATCAGCCATAGTATGGTTACACAACGTCAAAGACGCCTCTTCACGATTGTTACGTTGGAGATGACGTTTGGAGGAATATCGTTACTCTGTCGAACATGCAAAAGGAAAGGAAAATAAAGCCGCGGCCTGTCCATCTACACTATTTCCAGTTCTACTATATAAGGAGACAATCCTCTACAAAATGCACCAGAAGAAGTTGACCTGGAGTAGGATGTAACAGACTTGAAAGAAGCTAAAATGGCCGAGGAAAGAGAAAAGGAATCGACAGGGCAAGGAAAAGTGGGTAAATCCAGGGAGGAAAATGTGTTAACGCAACCGTCAGCAAGCTCTTTTCGCCGTCGTATGGATGCAGACCTACTCATTTCCGATGAAAGGTTAACCGACGGCAAATAAAATTTGCATAGAGAATATAAAAAACGGATTACTAATAAGACAGCCAGTAGAGAAAATGTTAAACCTTACGTAGGTGGAGAGCTCTGGCGAACGATAACTAGATAGCGGAAAGGAAGTCAGGAAACATCTCAATACACTCAAACCGCCGATTCAATCCCCCCAAATCCAGCCTTGCTAGAACGGCTGCTCCTCGTATTTTCTCCGGCGCGCAGGGCGAAAGACGGTGTTCAACCAAGCGTGAAACACCAGCAGCATACACATAAAGGCGCAGTGCGCGTGTACTCATGTTCGAACTCACGTTCGGAGATTGCGTAATATTAGGAAATGGTTCTCACGGCCCTGACTGCTTACATTTGAATCCTCCCGATTTGAGACCAAAACAATTTGAAGACAACCCCCGACAATGGACTGAACCCGCGGTTTGAGTGTATAAGCTACCTCAATTTAATGACACTGAGTGGCTGAAAATGTTAGACGAGATAAATAGAGATGCCATGACCTCTAAGCTAACTATTTCACGCTACTTCTTTATTGATCCAACGATCATGCCTTTAAAAAAAGTGAGAATAAGGGGCAACCTTAACTTGAACACGCCGTGTACAAAACTCACTCAATAGGAAAAGGGAGAAATTATAAGAGAATTACACGGATCGACCACTGCCCAACACATTGGGGAAAACGAAACTATTGAACGAGCCAGAATCCTTCGGAGAATCGGGAAATATGGAACGAGTAATTATTCATTTCACTGAATGATGTCCCGTAAGCCAATCATAAAGGATGGTGAGAATTAAAAGAAAATGTAAACAAATCATCCCAGACACGCCCGTCAACCCTAACGACAAAATAGCCGTGGATATCTTCGGTCCCCTACCTTTGACACTATCAGGGAATGAATACAACCTCAGCATCTAAGATATGCTCACGAAGTATTTGATCGTAATACCTCTTAAGAACACGGAATCGGAAAGCATTATAAAAGGGTTATTTGATCATTAAATATACCTATTCGGCGTGTCTAAGAATGTCCTAACAGACCAAGGAAAAAATTTTATATCCGGACTGATACATAACTTTGAAAATCTGTTCAAAACCAAGCACTTCTAAACTGCAATTTATCACCGATAAAGCAACGGAGCTCTCGACAGAGCCCATTCAACGATTAAGAATTTATTAAAAACAAACATCGAGGACCATAACACCGAGTAGGATCAGAACTTAAAAATAATCTGCACGGCGTACAACACTATGAAGCATGACGACACAGGATACTAACCCTTGTAGCTGACTTTCGGAAGAGAGGCAAGTTCTCCATTCAATGCGGAGTACAATACCTAAAGTCAAGTATGAAGAACTCCTAAACCTTTGGAAACGCAAACACGAACACTACCTCATGAAGGACAGGGAGAAAATATAGACGCAGAAACTGAAGTAAAAAAAACTGCAAGTCTCGAGGATTGCCATACCGCAGGGAATCTACGAAACCGGAGATCTCAAACTTGTTAAAAATCATCAAGATAATAAAGAGAACTGAGACAAGCTTATTTGTATCACGAAACTTGGAACATTATACTTGGAGTAGGTACGGACAATATAGAGGAACGATTCAGCTCAATGCGAAAGGTTTATGCAACTACGTTAAGCCTCTGTAATGACTGCCTGGAAAAATTTGAGCTCCGACTGATGAACTCGCGTATAGAGCGTTTAGAGAACCAAAAAAAATTTGCGGGACCAGCAATTTGGTAAAACCCGTGTTAAGAGAGGATTTTTCAGTTCTTCAAGACTCTCGAGTTACATAAGCAGGAAAACGTTAAATGCCTGAACGAGCTGGCGAACGAAGCAAACCGAAAAACCCAAAGTATCGCGATTTCAAATGATTTGTATGACGATAGTCGATGAGTTTAGTGGAGATATTTACTTACTGATAGATGAAAAAAATGACGAGAAAAATGGAATAATTCACCCTCAACTTCAAACACCAAGAATCCTGATAATCGAGATGAAATAGTTTGAAGACAAAATTCAACATTAAATACACCGTCCCTTTGAAACAGGCCCACTTTCCGTCGATTATCGATATGTTAACAATTAACGCAGCTTTTTCAAAGAATCGGTTTGTCTGCTCCACCTACTACATATTCTCAGGGCCGGCGTTAGCAAGTTTACTGTCCTGTGCAAGCTTAAATTATGCCGCCCTATAATAACAATAATAATAATAATAATAATAATAATAACTATAACCATCTTAAGTCTGAGATATAATTTTTTATAATAATAATATATATCACTCTCATCATATCACTTGATTGCATTACAAAAATGCGTCCGTGACTGATGATATAAACCGGGATAGCCCCG
>JAUMHM010000003.1:1020271-1032981 GCA_032362435.1 Melikaiella ostensackeni | reverse complement strand
ACGTCAATGACACTTCTACCAACACAACAAAAAAAGAAGAATTGAAATCGGCCGAACGAGAGCGCCACACGGTGACGCGTCCTAAAATTTCTTGATCAAGGTGGTATATCGGAATCTCTAAGACAAAATAGACGCTTGGCGCCAACTTTTGAGAAACGCTAAGACGATTAGTATAATTTTTATGAAAATTGTTAGTTGACAGAATGAGACTATGACTGATATTACTAAAGAATTCGACATCCGATCTCTTGTTTGATAAATTTAACGGATCAGTAGATCAAAAACTTTACAGATAAGTCGTCTTCTTAAATTAATATATTTTACTTCTGGCGCCTGCACCTCGTGCAGCAAAGTTCACACTCGTTAGTAAAGACAAACTTTTCTCCCTCCTCTCAACATATACTATTAATCATCTTTTTCCTGTTGCAGAGTTAGGTTCGCAATTCGAGTGCTTACCTAGTGGCGATCCTATTTCTGGAGTTCCTCCTGGCGGACCATTTTCTTCCTCTTCTGATAGACAGCAGTCTCCTGACAGGTCTTCTCCGGCCAAGCCTTCTCTTTGTGTCAGGTAGACCAGTCAACGAGGAACAAATATGACCTTAACATGGAATTAAGTCTAAACAAGTTAAATTGTTTCAAGATTCCTTCTAGATGGTATGCTAAACCACCAAAAAAATTTTAGTAACTGTAAACCTCGAGCTTTTTATAATAATGCAAAATAGCGGCAAAAATAATATTTTGAAGTTTTTCTTGTTTTTCATGAAAACGGTTACCTTTAGTGAAAAATAGTTCAATAGAAAAATCTTTGGCATCTTATTCTTGACGAATAAGGTTCTCTTGAATTTTTTGTATATTTGAGCGTTTTTCTAAAGAAAGAGGGAAAAGAACGACTTTTTACACAAATATTCTTTCCTCATTTATGAATCGTTATGAATACTTCTCTTGATACCAGTAAACCTAAGTTATTCCTAAAAACATTGCTACAAGTTGTCTACCACCTCATATGAAAAAATTTACGAAAAATTTAATAACAACTCAGTAAGTCAATTTTTTTCATCCATCTTCAGGTCCAGATTTCATCACTGAAAAAATGTTTTAATGAACTTATGTCAAATCTCTTGGGAAATTCTAAAATTCCTGCATCTGTTGATAGGTAATAAAGAAGTGCGGCTACTGTCTCAATTCTCTGCTTGCGCTGAGGGAAATGGGTCAGCTACCCCTTGTAATTTTTTTCTAACAACTGTGGCTTTGGCTTTCTATTTGAAGGCCTACCAAATTTTTTGCACAGTCGGGCACAGAAATAGTTTGAGAAAGTTTTTTTTTAATGAAATATTTCTTTGAATATTGTTTATTAATTTTTACTTCAATTTGAATGGGTGTATTTTTTAATATTTGCACTATTTTAGCGAATAAATTAGACATTTCATATAACATGATTGTCATTTATCTATTTATTTTTATAATTTAAAATTTTCTTCAAGTAAAATTTTTTAAATAAGAATGCGTATGTATTTGAGGTTTAGCGTAAAATACAAATTTCGGAAAATGAAAAACTCTAGGGTCCTATTCTTTTCTCTTCTACTTTTTTTGGTTGTTTCGGAAAGGTGTCTCAATAAATGTTGTAGACCTCCGCGAAATACAACTTTTTTGTTGTATACATTTTCATCCATTGGACCAACCCTTCTCGAGAAAAATCCAGTGGAAGTGTGAGAACTTTCGGGGGTATTTTTATTGATAAGAGCAATTGATATAAATCCTGATTTTTGCACAGGTCTAGAAAGAGGTGCATTCAATGTCATATTCAATATCAGTAAGAATTATGAAAGAACGTTTATACTTGTAAGCTGTTTCAAAACAAAATCTGTTTAGTACAATGTCTTATAAGAATAATAATTGTTGTTTCGGAGTTATCATATTTTCTTTTGTAACTCAGAAATATTTGCATTATTTCGGAAGGTCTGATTTGATCCTGCTGGATGACAAGTAGTTAATTAATTAATTTTAAACAATGTTTCAACTATTTTCAATCATTCCAAAAATTGAATTTCTGTGAAGATTCTTATAGGAATATAGTTACTAATAGAGCGTTTCTTGTTTTTTTCTTCTAGAAATCCGTTGTGATGAGCCCAGGCAACTAAGGGATAGCTCGGTTTTGGCAAGGGTTAGCTCAGAGATTTTTCCGGTTAAGTATGAAAATGAAAGCGGACATTTGAATTCTTAGTCGCGTTGAACGCGCAGGTGTGCATTTTGGATTTAGATTTTGTTCGCGGTTTCGGCTTGCGATACGACAGCAAACAACAGCTGTGGATTCTTGCAGATTAGACTTGACAGATTGAGGTTAGGTTCCTTAATATATTCTCCGCGCTATTTACTATTCTTTCTTTTTAAATTAGTTACTTCTAATTTGAACTGGATACAAAATATTTTTGGCGAACAAACCAAAATATTTTTGTGATTTAATTCATAATCAGTTTGTGGATTATTATTTTCTTAATATAGACACATTGTGAATTCTTACTTGTACATTTTTGTTGAAAGAATGACATTAATTTTATAATTAATTTTATAACAATTAATACTTGTTTCAAAGGTAAAGTAAGAATTTCTTTCTTTTAGCTACAAGCAATAAATATAAAGTGACGGGTTTGAATTCTTTAACAAAATTTGAGAAATTTTACGGATTAAGCAAAATTTGATTTCTTTGTGGAATCGTCATCAATGTTCCTTCTCAAATTTGATTCTAATAGAGTTCCTGATTGGATTTAACCATATTTCCATATCAGATTTTGGATAACATTTTTTTTTTAATGACTAGAGAAGCAGACTTTGATTGGTTGACGGGTCTCAGCGCGGACAGAATCCGCGGTATCCTAAATGCACACATCGTTAATAATAATTATGGAGCACGAGAGGTCGTCCTGGATAGGGCAATTAGATATTTTCGAAGGTCTGTGGAAAAAACTGCGTGGTCATGAATAGACGAGGTCACGACAAATCAGGAGCCTTTTCCGTCTATCAGTCGTCGAATTCCGCTTCATTTATCGATTGTCAATGACGAAACGTTTGTTAACTCGAGTGAAAGTGAAGCCACAGTAATTAGAAGAAGCACTTCACTATCAGGCTCACAATCTGAGCAATCGTCCCGCGCGGAGCCTCCGCATAATTTTTCTGAAGTTATTAATACTCATATCAATAGTCAGGTTTCATCCTCTATGTCCATGGGGGCCATGCCAACGAAACCTGGTGTTTGCCATGCAAACACAAGGTCTGTAGACAGGATTGCATATACTAGGCCGACTATCACTCCCCCTCCAAAAATAATCTCAGGTAATCCCGAATTTGAATATGAGTGGCCAAATACTCCACCCGTATTCAATACACCGGTTTCGATCTCGGAGTAATATTTTTATCATAATTTAAATGTCCAAAACCACTGGAGGCAACCTTGTGCCCTAGTATCAATCCTCCGGGTGTTCGCTCGGCGGCGGGGGGGGGGAGAGAGTTGTAATGTTGCAGTTTTTAAACTGCAAATTACATTGTTGTTGTTCTCTTTTTCTTTTTTCAATTATGAACAGCTCCTCTTCTCTTCACGAATACCCATCGGGAAATACGAGGTCCGGACAGAATTCAGCAGGTTGAAACGCTAATTTTATTGTCAGTTTTGTAGCCAGTATTCTGGCTGTATTGTATAATAACAAAAGTTTCATCTCACGCCAATAAAAGGTCAAATTATTTTGGGACAGATAGAGGACATTATTCTTTCTTCTTATTTTTGGGGGGTTTCCTATGTTTTATGTAATTCAACGGATCTCACGACAGAGGAGCACTCGAGACGGAAGGACACCTGAACACGCCTAAGCGCGCTTGGAACCTGCAACCACTCCCGTGAAGGACATCAGAGAATGGCCTGGCTGCACCGACCTGCTGACTGGTAGTCGAGGGCGCAGTATTTATTTACTGTACACCGTGGGTGGAGCGCGGATGGGATTCCCGCCTTCAGAACTCCCGCGACTACTGATTTCAAAAATGGCGTTGGCAGCGTAGCCCATTGGTCAATGCAGCTTCTAGCAGCCGAAGGACGTGGAAAAGCGCGGGCGAATATTTTCTGGGTGGCGGAAAAGTGCGGCCAGATGCTCATTGTTCATTGGTTTATGGAAAAGAGCACCCGGGACTCTAGAGGTGAACTCTACAAAGGCGCGAGTTTCCACCGGTAGTGATATGCAGAGGCACCGATTTTGTTCACGGCGCAGTCCAACAGCGTGTGGCTAACTTCTCTTTCGGGAGGACTCTTATTTGAGTTATAAGCTTCATGTCTTGTAACAAAAATTAACTACTATGAAAATGATATTAAATTAAAGCAAAAGGGGAAGTTTTGAGGAATAAGATGGATCAGATAAATGAAGATGTTCAGAGGTCCTTTTGCTTTCTCTTTAATTTTTTTGTTAGCTCAGAATGAAATTTCCAAAATTTTCGCTTTCCAGAAGATACCCCCTTTTTCTGGTGGTTCCTGGAAGGAGCCAGGAAAGTGCCGTCATAACAGAATACTGGTTGGCTTGAAATAAATAATTATGATCATTCTCTAACCACGGCTGCTTGTTATTTTGATGTATCTGTACCTCTCAGCATAATACTATACTTGGTTCTGCTGAAAATTATCACAAAATCATTGTCAATGCTAAACATGAACTTATTCTGACAAGATCAAAAAGTGATGCAAATTCCATCTTTCAAGTAGCCCCCAATAAGTAGTATGAAATGGAAATTAATAAAATAGAGTGATTGTTGCCTAGCGTTAGATTATCAGATTGACGAAAATTTCAATGACTAAAATATATTGAAAAAGATCCGTTTATTCCAATAAGTTATCCAACTTGGGTATTGTGTGAATGTCCTCTACTTCCAACTGCTTCCAACCATGTTTGATCTGTAAAAACCTCAGCACAACTGGAAAAACTGAGATTTGTCACAATATGATTTCTAACGAATGGAAAAAACAATACTAACAAAAGCTGTAGTCTGTTTGATCATTGCAATCAAACTAATTTGAAACAACTTTTAAGTGATCAGTCTTATCCTTATAGTAATTTGAATCTTGATATTGATAGAAATCAGTATGCTCTACTTTACGAAATGTGCACAAACTTTCGTTTGGAATTTCAAATTAGTGAAAATATTCTGGTTCAAACGTCAGCATATTGTTTAATTTTCCATGACCGTATAGCTGAGTATAAAACAATGAGTCTTAGGGTAAAAAAGTTGGTTTAAAGCTATTATAACCAAATTAAAATAGCTTTACTGCATTCACGAGTACGTGGTGGAAGTGTTGGGCTTCAAGTTACCAGTCAATAAATTTGTATTGTAAGAGTTGGCATATTGCCAACTTGTGATGATATAATCACAAAGTCATATACTTTTCTCTGTAGATCACCTTGCAAGTGGAACTACGTTCCGAGAAAATATAAGTCTACGAACATTTGGGTAGAGTTTAGAGTAGAGATTCAAAAGATGCCGCAAAAATTTTTGTAAAGAGATTGTGAAAAAAGAATTGTCTGAAACAATTAGCAAGAAGATCAACCTAAATGGTTGATATGATTGATCTGGAATGTATCTCGTTACAGAGATTGCTTGATATGTTTGCAATTAATTATATTAGATGTACGCAACATATGTTTGAAAATTACTTTATTTGTGCAATTGAAAATTCAATCCTATTAAATTACTGTCTCTTTGGAGCAGTTCTTTTAGATTAATTTTTAGTTTATAAATATAAGAAAATCTTCCATCCATATGTGGTAAGTATTCTCGTCTGTCACGCGGGAAACTGGCGTTCGATTCCTCGCCCGAGAGCCTTCCATAGACTTATCATCTATCTGTTAGATGGTCTGAAAGTTCATCCACACATAGTGGGATGCATAGAGAAATTGATGTCCTTTTGGAAAACTAGATTTACTATCTCTTCTTTATAACATCGTGTGACAACACTAGCTTTACCTTCCAGGGGGGCGTCTTTTAGGACGACACCATGAGCCCTCATGTCTTTTGCATCACACTTCCGTCACTATCTCTCCCACTACTTACTTCTCGTGGGTACCTCTGCATCGCGACTTGAAACCGACAGCATAAGGTGACTCATATATTTTACATGAATGACTTGAAGATCTATGCTTCTGGAACAGAGCATTTCAAGGGGACTCTAAAGACCGTCTAGGGGTACACATGAGAAATTGGTATGAACTCTGAATTAGACAAGTGTGTCAAGATTCATCTGAAGCGAGGCCGACTTGCTGGCGTTAGCAACGACCCTGAGCTTGTGGACAGGAGTTCTATTAGGCACCTTTGCGCTGGAGAGACCTACCTATACCTAAGCGTACCAGAAAGCCGCATTCAGGTTATAACATCAGTAAAGGAGGCTCTCCGAAGCTAGATGGAATAATGCACGTTCATTACCTCTGATATTGAGATTCAGACCGAGTGTCTCGGCCGCCTGCTCCACGGCTTTGCAAAGGAACGCTCTGTTGCCAATTATCTCGTGATTCTTGACCATTGCCAAGAGCGGATCTTTTCCATTTGCGACGATGTGAGCTGTACCTAAGACAACTCGGTGATAAAGAAATTAGAGATTTAGAAGTTCGCGCCCGCTTTTACGGCATGGGATCTAAAAACGCAGTACGGAGGAGTTGATATGCAAGCTCTTCTACATATGTATAATCTTACGACGTTGAGGGCCACGAGCTCGTGCTCCGTCCACGGAACCACCCCAAACGAATACTATAGAGTAGAACCGGGACGGCAAGCAAGTCAGTCGCATACATCTCGTTCAACGCCGACAAATTGGAAGACCAAATCTGTCCGTGGAGACACTATTATCTGCTCCGGAGAGCCTCCTTCACTGACGTTCTGTCTTGAATGCGGCTCTCAGGCACGCCTAGGAAAAGGTAGGTCTGTCCAGCGCCAAGGTATCTAATAGCACTCTCATCCACAAGCTAAGGGTCTTCAAGAACGCCAGCAAGTCGTCCCCGTTTTAGATGCATCTGGGCACACTTCTTCAATTCAAAGTTCATACCAATTTCTTGTGAGTACCCCTCGACGATCCTTAGAGCATGATTAAGTAACTTCGCTCAAGAAGTATAGATCTTCAGGTCAAGCATATGAAATACATGAGTGACCTTATGCTCGCGATAACGAGGCTCGCCACAGAGGTACTCAGAGAATTGCATACCGCGGTAGGTAGTGAAGGAAGTGTGACGCAAAAGATGTGAGGGCTCATGGTGTTGCCCCGAAAAACGCCCCTCTGGAAGGTGACGATGTTAATTGTCACGCGATGTTTTCCAGATGAGATATAGATCTGGTTTTCCAAAGGCGTATAAATCTTTCTATGTATCCTACTATGTGTTCATAAACCTTCAAACTTCTCAACAGATAGATGATAAGTCTAAGGAAGATTGAATCGATAGATTTCTGGTCATCAATCTAAGCCATCGATAGATTGCGCTTGTAAAATGCAGCACCTTCGCAGATGCTTCTACCGATTAGCAGGTTCTTCCGACAGTCTGCTACGCCATTTTTTAATCTACGCTGTTCACTAATCTCTCTACATACAAGTCGCCTTTCTTCGGTAGGAGTACAGTGCGTACAAATAGCAGCCACTTGGTACCATCTGGTCCGACAGCGGAGAAGTTCTTCATGCCCCTCAGTGCTTTCTTCACCTCTTTGGCAGTGATTGGTGGATTTTCCTCCTCAGATGTTATGAGGTTGTCGCATAGCTCCTTGAAACGGGTGATGTTTTCAGTGTCTTCGTTCAATGGGTATTACACTTCGTAAATCTCCCTCCAAAAAGTGTCGACCTCCTCGGGCTTGGGCGGATTTTTAACAGAAATAGGGAGATTGCTAAAAAGGCGCGATAGGCCAGCGAGATTTTGTTGATTTACCCTGACCCATCCTCCCCTCATCTGTATACTCCTCCTTACGTCAGATAACACCCGTATTTTGTTAACAATATGCTGCTTGATGGTCAGCAGCTTTGACTTGTTCAATGTGTGATGGTAGATCCTCAGTTCGTGAGCGAACTTTCAGACCCTTTCTGTGAACGGCTTACCAGATGTTATGTTGTCAATCACACATTGATTACGAGACGCATTCTGTCTTGCCCAGCGAATTTTGTTGTTCGGCTGATGCAAGCGCTTTTTGGTCTTTTGATCCATCGTCGGTTTTACCCTTTGATTTGAATCGGTCAAGGCTCTCGCAGGATCATAAGTTGAACAAGTGATGGTCTAGAGTTCAGACTCCTCCGAGAGATGCTCACGAAGGGCGCATCCATTTCAGCGAGATCTTGGGACTTACAAAAAACCTAGATCCTAATGTTCCTCCTCGTCCTGAAATCGCCATCATCTCTCAGGGGATGCCTGCTTTCCGCAGTTGGTCTTAATGTCGCTTCCTCTTCTTTGTCTGTGACTTGTTCTTGCAGCGGTTGGGGAAGCGTTCCGCATACGTCTTCTGTTCGCAAAAAAATATGTATATAAATCAGTAACTGAAAATAATAATTATAATCTTCAGCAATACTAATCCTGTATGAATTTCAAAATAATTGAATATTATAGTCATGGTCGACTTCCATGGTTTCACACACTTGGATTTTTATATCCCTATTGAAGAGTGTCTGTTGAACTAGGAAGCAGCATTCGCTTATCATCATGACAGCTGACAGCAATCTCATCTTGTTTCAATTGAACGCACTTCATGCTTTTGATTCCGAATTAGATGCTGAGTTTTGATTAGTTATTGGCATGTAATCATTAGATGTAATTGTTTTCAGAGTTGACCCTTTTGCCCCTTTGGCTTCAGTTTTTTCATCTTCCTCGCCCAAACCTTTATATGCATATAATTTTCATTTTTAGCCCACAAATTTTGTCATTATTTTGTCATTATTTTCATCCTTCATCAAACCTATTACTTTTTTCCAGAAGAGGTTTACCGTAAACATTATCAGGGGGAAAATCTGCCACGTATTTTTCCGATTTGAAAAAAAAAATATTTCCACAAAGTTACGATCCCAGACGGGAAAGTTATGCATAGAGAGAGAAATTATATATAATTTTCTTTTTTTTTATGAATTATTTTGATAAAACAAATAAATATTATACATAATTTTTTCCACTATGCATAACTCATAACTTTTTTGCCTGACGAGGATATGAATTTCGACATCTATTAAAAAAAAACACCACTTTTTTCTTTGAAATTTCATAGTTTTTAATCCAATTCAGATATTCCAATTTGCTTTTCGGATCCTGGTGAATTCTACCATCCTCTTTCGAAATCCTTCGGAAAATTTAAAAGAGTTTAAATCGACAAAGTGGTGACGATTCGTTTGAAAATATAAGAAGTCAATTTTCACAAAAACCCACACTTATATTCTTCGCCAATTTTTCGTTGAATCTTGCCTTTTATAAAGGAGTCATCCTGTGAGTTTCATACGGGTTAAACCATTTTTGTGGCTAGGAAAATTCTCTGTTCATAAATCGATATTTCGCATTTTTCTCGGAAGTAACGAAGGATACGAAAAAAATTTCAGATAAAAGTTTGCACACCTAGAAAAGTTCTACAAAAAAAGCTTCTTGCTCTTTTGTGATATCTTGCAAACGCTTACGAGAAGAATTCAAGAATGATATTTTCAAAATAAAAAAATTCTCCTGGTTTACAAAATGGTTTAGCTTGCATAAAGCTGATAGGACGCCTTCCTTATGTAAGCAGAAACTTAAAAAAAAATACTAGAAGAAAATGAAAAAGGTGGGATTTTCCAGAAAATCTTTTCATGTTCTCAAAATTCGAAGAGAAAAATACAGAACATTTTCTGCAAAACCCCACCTTTCTTTATTCTTCAGGATATTTGTAGAGAATGTCTGCTAATAAAAGGAAGGCATCCTATCAGTTTTATGCGGGCTAAAACTTTTCTAGATGTGCAAACCTTTCTTATTAATAGTTTAGCCGGCATAAAACTTACAGCATGAATTTAAAAAAAAATGTGTGTGTTTTTTGTTCAGACGTCAGAATGCAAATACTCGTAACTTTTTGGAAACATTTTTTTCCAATCGAAAGAATACTTTCACTTTATTTACACCAAAGAACAACTTCTTTGTCGCTGAGAGATTCTGCGACATGAAGTGTAGAACCTGCCTGATTTGAAATAGTTTCAATGTAAAAAAGGCAAAAAAACTTTTTTTTTGTAATTATACAAGTTTATGACCAGATAAACGTTCCTTAAAGTTTTTGAATTAGTTCTCTAAAATTCCTACTGGATATCGCATTTCGTGTGATAGTGGGTTGGGCGAAAAAAAATGTGAGAAGAGATTTCAGATGACGTAACCTTAAGACCTTAATCATTGCGTTATTAATGCAATCGACAACATTCCTCACTTGCGAAATCAAGGCTATCGGTGAAAATTTATCGTTTTTTTTCATTCTCAAGTTGCATCGTTATCATCTTTACGGGCTATCAAGGCCAGGGGTCTCTGTGATTACTACTGTTTTAGTACTTGTGGCAGAAATTTCTCTTTTCGGACGATATAAAAGCCGGAACTGTTCAAATTTGTATTGTATAATCAAGGTGCCAAGTTTGATCAGCTAAAGTTCTGAGTATCATTTACTTTTTCCGTATTTATCGTTTACTATAATCAAAGTGGAATCTTTCAATTGAAAACAGAAGAGAAAAGAATGGGCAAATTGGAGAGTACAATACCAGGATTGGGATATCCATCCGGTAGAGACGATCCCTTAAAAAGTGGTCAAGGATATTTGGAGGGTAGAAAAAGGGATGATGGAGCTGAAGGACTTTGGAGAATTAGAGATGGTTTGTACGATTTGGAAAATTGGATTAATAATCATCCTGGAGGTGCAGAGTGGATTAATATCACAAAAGGAACCGACATCACTGAAGCTTTTGAGGTTTGACTTTTTCCAAAGTTGGAAATTTGTTGAAGGATTACATAATTTTTTATTTTACTTTGAATCCAATCATCACAAAAATATGAATTTCTTTTCTTCTGTTCTATTCAAGTACATGAAATAATAAGCAATGAAAAAAAATTAATAAGAAGTAATAAAAATTGATAATAATTTTATGTTTCTCTTCCATTCATATTTTATATATTATATAATATAAAATATGTAATATAATCCTAATTAATTTATGTCTTTAGGTTCATCACTTGACCGATAAACCAGAAAAGCTTCTGCCAAAGTTTTATGTCCGACAAGCAGTTTCACCAAGATTAATTCCTTTTACATTTTCGTCAAATGGCTTTTATACAAAATTTAAACAAAGAGTGAAAAACGCTCTGAAGGATGTTGATTTTCATAATCCTGCCAAAAAAAGTAATTTAATAGCAGATTTACTTCTTGTTGCAACACTGGTTTCTTCCTTAATGGCTGCATATACCAATTTTTGGATGGCTTTTATCATCAGTGGTAAGCTATACAAAATTAAAATTAAAGAGTCGCTG
Source organism: Melikaiella ostensackeni (assembly GCA_032362435.1). NCBI lineage: Eukaryota > Metazoa > Arthropoda > Insecta > Hymenoptera > Cynipidae > Melikaiella > Melikaiella ostensackeni. Next base: position 1,021,483 of record JAUMHM010000003.1, on the reverse strand, counting down.
ATAGATATTTTTCAATGAAAAATTATTATTATTAAAGACACCTGGTTTCATTGTCGGAATTCATATGTATTTGAATTCAAGAGGTACAACAATACGCATTACCTTAACGTTATTTGTGGTTATAATAAGAATTTTAATAGTTTTGTTCAAAAACTTCTTAGAATTTTAACCTAAATTCCAAAAAGAAGTCAATTTAAATGAACTGAAGTGAAATTCAAGTGAGTTCATCTAAATTCAAAAAGAATTCAACTTACCTGAACTGAATTAAAATTGATTCCAATTTTTTAAAAATTATGTTTTTTATGTAGTACAATTATGTAGTTGTCAACTGTTTTTCCCACTGCAACAAATTGATCCACTTTTGGGTCAAAATTTGACGGTTGGGATTTAGTGTGATTTAAAAACAGTGTTGTTAAGCATTGTTGAGTTCAAAATTTTGTTAGCTTTTGAGATCGGTGTATATTTTACATCTAAATTAAAAAAATTGTAATTCAACGTTAGTTAACAAACCGTTTGGGGGGAGGGGGGTTATGAGGCGTGTCGCTCAGCATTATGCACGTGGGGGAGGAATTTTAATGTCCCTAAAAAGTGCGTTATGTAATAGTTGAACGCCTATCCAATTGAGGGTCCGGATCAAAGAATGAGTCGCGCTCGGAAACGCGGAAAAGTATTGTCCAAGCGTCTCGTGATATTCAAATTTTAAAGTTCGAAAAATTAAATTTTCCAAAATATTAACATATAGAATAGGACAAGACGGAACTTTTTTCTATTCGAAGTTTTTTTGTCCGATGAATATTTTTGATAATAAAAATGAAAAAGTGAACAAAAAATTTCTCCAAATTCAATTATTTTTTAAAAAATAAGTCGTCAAAACTCAGCTGAATGTAATTGAAACTGTTTAGAATTTGGTATACGCACGCAGTATACCCTAGCGATGCCTACAAAATGAAGAAAACAATCAAAACTGCCTATTGTTTAATAATAATTAATTGCAAAATGAGACCGGTCGATAAACACGTTTTTTTGGTTTTGTCAAAGAAAAGTATCGAGGAAACTTCATAGATGAAAGAACTTTCAGTGAGACATTTGTTCCTCGCTATTAGAGTAAGATTTCTGGAAATTTTTAGATAAATTTATTAAAAATTGACGGAAATATCCATTATGTAAGAAAGCACGCGTCCTTTATAGGCGAGTACCGGCGAGAGTACAAGC
>JAUMHM010000003.1:989898-1010247 GCA_032362435.1 Melikaiella ostensackeni | reverse complement strand
GTTTGTCTGATCCTGAACTTTTATAATTATAAAAAAAGCAAGAAAAATTTTTTTTTATAATTATAAAAATTTAGAACCAGACAAACGTTCCTTAGTGATTTTTATTTAGTTTCCGAAACTATGTAAATTCACATGTTTTGTGCACAGATTAGAAGTAATTAAATTAATTGAAAATACAGCATGTAAGTATGGAATTAAAGATAACCATGACAAAAAAATTGAAATTTCCAAACCTATATTCCACAAGAAGGAATAGAAACCATGTAAGTGCACATATTTTGTGGACACATTAGAGAAAATTAAATTAATCGAAAATACAGCATGTAAGTATGGAATTACAAATAACCATGAGAGGTTAACTTGCTTAATTTGGTGTTTTGTGAGTAAATTGGATATCACCAAACCAAGAGTTAGCAAATTTCTTCAACAATCCAGCAATAAGGTGCATGTTGTCAGGAACAAAACGTAAATTATATTGTATTTTTTTTAATTGATTAACTGGGACGGATTTTTAAAACCAACACTTGGTTTCTTTTCCATAACAGTTCGTGTGAATTGAACGCTTTTTTGTTCACTTCTGCCAAATCTCACTGTGTTTAAATGCAGATATTCATAGCTGCCTGAGTTCTCTTTCTTTTCTTTTACGATCCATTCATCCGGATTTTTGCACCAATTGCATCTGTACTTGGAACTGAACTGCACTTGACATTAGCGCTTGAGCTACAAATCGACACAAAAAAAACTGAGCAGAATACTTTAATTATGCTTTTTTCATTAATTATGACACACTTAAGACCTTCATTTGACAGCCTATTCATACAAATTAACAACAAATCAATAAAAAATGAAAACATTTTGTCGTTCGTACTTTTTTCGTGAGATGCACCGTTTTTAAGTCACAGCGTTATAAGCAATTTATTTTTATAAAACTGACATATTTTCAAAATTATATCACAAAAATTATTGTTCAAAAAGTTTGAAGTTAGGAGAAAAACTTACTTGAGTTTACAGTCTTGAAAGATAAAAGAATTATTGTGATTGATTTGAAAATACTTTTTATAAATTGGTATTGAATCATGGTTATTTTGAATGGAATTTCCTATGAGAAAAATCAATTTTTTAATAACAAATCATAAAAAGTATTTTCGATTGCGATTTAATAGGTAAGTTCATGTAAGTATGTCATGCAACAAGTTACTTAAAAATAAAAATATATTATTCGGCAGTTTATTTCAAAGACGAATTCCTCTAATTAAAAAAGATTTTTATATTAAGCATGTTCTGTGAGCAAGTTTTTTACTTTTTACTTTTTTTAAGTTTTCATGAAAATTTATAACCCATTCATGAAAAGTATAGGAGACTTTATCAAAATGATGGCCTATCCAAAAGTCTAGCGCTATTCCAGTGAATTTTCCAGCACTTTTTTCTGTGCAAGATATCTCACATATCTTAAACATATCCTATAAATATCTCCGTGATGTCATCTGAATGTCTTCAGAGTATTCCATAAATATTCCCATTATGCTCCATACGAATAACCCTAGGATATTCCGATAACATTCTACTAATAAAATAAAATGCTAAATTGAAATTTGAACTACAAGAACAAGTTTATCAATGCGTAAAATAACATTACATTATGAAATACGATCTAAATCTCTTTTTGAACGTATCATAATCATTTTAGCTCTCGTTAAAGTCAGAGTTTCCTTCGGAAACATTACGTATCGCTGCAACATTGCGTACCACTACAATTATTTTGTTTAATTAAATAGCATACATACCTGTGAGCTTTAATAAAAGAAGAGCCTAAAATTATACAATCCACTTCGAATCAATCCAATAGATAACTTATTTCATAAAATGCGGAATTCCAAGAGCTATCCCTAAGATATCTCTTTTTAGTACAATATGACGTCTTATATTGATAAAATTAGGACACATTTTGGAAATGTCCAAGATATCTCAGAATATCTTCAAGATCTCTTATGAATATTGGCATTTTCGCCCGAAAAAGGTATCTAAATGGGATATCCCGCCAATATCTCTTGTTGTGAGAGTACGTACTGCAAGTTTTGAATGTATGACAGTCGTTAGTACAAAAAAGTATATTTTCTTGAAAGACATGATTTTTAAGTGTTAAAAATAATAACATCATAGCAACCGTTGTTAGGGGGTCCATATATTGGGAACTATGTTATCTTAATGCCTGACCCCTAAATTTTGATCTTTAACATTCACCTTTGACCCATCACCTTAATTTCCGTTGATAAGAAGTTTTGTTGAGCGTTGCAAATGGTCTCAATTTGCCTTTACTGGGTAATGTTATTGACCGACTCCAGAAATTGTTTTTTGCCTTTAGTAGGGAATAATATTAGCCGTTGCTAAAGTTCTTTATTGACGTAGTTAAGGGTTCCAATTTGCCATTTCCATGAGTTGATATTTTCCGCTGTTTAGGCATTTAGTTCACCGTTGCGTTATTACAAAAAGTTGCTATTGATCATTCCTAATTTCTAGAATTTTTTATTGTTAATGGTGGTGACCAGTCTTTTAATATAGGGAATGTTATTGAATTCATTATGGGTTAAGTATTCTGTAAGAATCACCTGCACTTTTTTAAAGGACAAAAATGGATCCATATCAAGTCACATACGGCTCGTCTCCCCTGTGGCATCTCTTTTCGTCAGATTGCTAATTTTGCGACAAGCCTTCCGAACTAAATTGTCATACCTGCGGCTTGTCTCTCGCAAATCTTGCTGCAGCATCTATCACCCAAGAAAAATTGTATGTCTTCCTCCAGCATAGCAAAAGTGCGGCAAGTCTCCCGAATCCATTTGCCACATCTGCGACCATTAAATGCCTGGCTAATAAATGTTTAAATAGAGAGGAAGGTAGGGAGGATGCGGATAGTAAAATAGAAATATTTACTATTACATAATTACTAGACTTTTCTGAAGGTGAGTTTGTTACAAAGGTTCAGGGCGGTTTTCAGAGAAAATTTTTAGGTTGTGTTCAGTTAGGGGATTGAGGACTGTGGAATAATGTTATTTATTACATAAGGCTACGCAGTAGAGTTATATCACACATAATTCTACACAGCAGAATAAAGTTAACCGAAGTTATTTGTAAAATTTTGAAAAGCGTGTATTTTAAACCATCTTTTGAAGATTCAACAATTTCGTAACATTCAATTATATTGATAATAAGTTGAAGAACATAAATCTTCATTTCAACTGAAGGTGCATGTTTTTTATACACATAAAATACTAAGTTTACATTGTCGAAACACGTATTATTAGAAAAATGAATATGTGTCAGTATGTTAAGTATTTTAAGATAAAACTTAGATAAAAAGTTGTCTTGAAATAAAAAAATCGTTTTCTTGCCTGTTCTACTTTGAAGCAAGTGAATATCTTTTCCACACAAACAGAATTATTTAGCAACAAGATCAGGTGATGTTCATGACAGAAAGGTAATGTTTGCTGCAAAATGATTTTTTTTAAACAAATAAAAATCCTCTTAACCTTAAATGTAAGAGGAAATTCCATTTGTGTTAAGATACATCTTTTTGATACAAAAGAACATTTCTCTGGGTGAACAGGATCATAGAGTTCCTTTCAAAAGAAACTTGATTGTTAAATCAGGTAAGGAAAAATATGAGAAACTGGAAAAATAATGTGTAATTTACAAATTTAAATGTAGACAATGTGATGCCGTTTACATAGGGCAAAGAAGGAGGTCTCTTAGAACACGAAAAGATAAACATAAAATAATTTTCATAGAAGTGCAAGATATTTCTCGGACCTTACAAAACATAGACTTACACATGGGCACGACATTAATTGGGATGATGTTGAAATTTTGTTTCATGAGAGAATTAAAAAAAGAGAGAGTTCATGGAAATGCTATTCATGAAGAGAGAAGGTAACAAAGCTATTAATTTAAAAAGAGATATTGCGAGATACAACAGAATTCCGGATAGAATCATTAATTGGATATAGTGACTTCAGTTTTGTGTTCGTAATTTTGAATATCTGTGAATCAACTTTCAATCGGAGAATAAAATAATCTCACTTTGGGATTTATTCAGAATAGTTCGCCTATGCCAAAAATCAATGTTCAATCAATGAATGAAATATGTACCAAAACAGTAATTACCATCAATTATATTTCGTGCCTCTTCCTCTAGATTAATAAATTTAGTACCTCATTGGAGTACCTACGGAACTACTGTTCCCAAAGATAAGTAAAGTTTCCGTTCCCGCCAAGCCCCCCTACTTCCCGACACTCGGTCTTCGTTCTTTTTCGAAGTGCCTATGGAGTCATATCGTGTCCCAAAATCGCGATGGGAAAAAGGATAGCTGAAGACAAAAATCGGAGAGAAGAAGAGGATTATGACGAAATAAGAAGGAAAATTCGTAGGTTGGAGGAAACATTGGATTATTAATGATCTCGTAGTCGTAGTAAATACAGCAAGTAAATTTCGAGGTTAGCGTACCCCCGTCGTGGGCGCCGACTTTTGCGCATGGGTTTAATATAATCCCAGTGTAATTATTTCCTGTCCCAACTGTCCAACTGTTAAGGATATGACAAATTTTTTTTTCTGATAAAGTTAGTTAACATATCGGTCCAACCGATGTGTGAAGCTGAAAACGGAAATACGCCTTGCAAAGCGCTATCTCCTTATTTTGACGATGGCTTGTGTTCTGTAGGAGACCATGAAGAACGCCGCTCGAGGAGGTCCAGACACTGACATCACAGGTCTGTGACTCCTGTAACAACTCCAGAAGAGAGCGAAACTTCCCATGCTCAAATGACAGAACTCATTCAAAACAATTCGACATCAAATGGACCTCGGAGTCAATTGGCTAGCAAGCCAATAAACGAGGAATCGACAGTAAGCCTAGCTCAGCAAGATGTACTGGGCGAAGCAACAGAACTGCTTACTGTCGAAGTTTCATAAGCAATTGGAGATCGAGTTAGACCAGATCGAATCCTGGCTCCAGCAATACATGCGGATCTAGTCGTAAGAGTTGAAGAGGTCATTAAAAGAGGGTTGCCAGGAGAAGAACAGAAAGCTTTAATCGAAAAGTTTCCTCTACCGGTGAATTGCTTGTTTTTGGGTCCTCCAAAGCTAAATATGAAGATGCAAACATCGCTTAAAGATTCTCAGGCTGCAGTTACTAGAAGGGATACACGCATATTAGAAAAGCGAGAACGAATCACAGCGGGTCTTTAAGAATTATTGAGCATAACATCTATTCTTTTAAAATCTAAAGCAGAAGAGCGTCTGCAAATGTTGGAGATCTTAAGTGCAGTGATCAAAATCTTGTCGGATCTTCAATATGAAGAAGCCTCGATTCATCGGGGTCTTTTGCTGAAAAATATTAACACATCTATGCGAGATGTATTGAAGAGCCCGCCACGTCCACAAATGGGCAAAAATTGGAAGAGTACGACGTTCGGCGGGCAGAAAACGTACAACGAGAGCTCGAACTCGAACAGAGGTCAGAAGCACTATCCAGTAATGAAATGGAAATAAAGGTAAGTTATGCTGGGTCTCTTGAATGGTTCATCTCTCAGTGGAGAACTATCACAAATGATAAGATAGTTCTCAGATGGATCATGGGCTACAAAATTCGCTTCACTTCGCAAGTGAATTGCTCCAATTCGCCCAAGGAAACCAAATGGTCGCCGCAAGAAATTCTGATCATAGGTTGTCAGATTTCTCATTTGGTAGATATAGGGGCTGTACGGAAAGTGCAAGCGCGTCAAGACCAGTTTCCTTAAAAAAATTTCGTGACTCAAATTGGACGGTTCTCCGAAAATAATTTTAAATCTTAAAAACCTCAATAAATTCATTGAGCCACAGCATTTTAAGATTTACCTTTCTCGACAAAGTGTACGAATACACGTGCATGCCCTTCGGGTTGAGTACAGCTCCATTTACGTTCACAAAAATCGTGAAACTAGTCATGTGTTACTGAAGATCATTAGGTTACAGATCAGTAATATATCTGGATGATTTGTTCCTTTTTGGGAATTTCCTTGAGGAAATTAATGAAAACATACAAGTAACTTCTGAACTCTTGCGAAAATTGGGTTTCTTGATTAAGTGGAAAAAATGTAGTCTTACGCCTGCTAAACGTTGCAAATATTTGGGGTTAATCTAGGATTCCGATGCGGTTACAGTAGAACCTCCACAGGATAAAAAACAAAAAGTCTCGAATCGAGCAGATAACAAAAGTCAAGACTTGTAAAATCCGAGAATTTGCGTCGTTTATAGGGCTTTCAGGATCCTGTTGCTCTATATTAAAATATGGACAAGTAAATATTAAGAGTTTTAAACGGCAGCAGTTTCTGGCTGTTTAACACAGCAACGACAACTTTGAAGCGGCCAAGCGGCCATGTTATTGTCTGGCATTGCAAAAGCGGATATGGATTGGTGGTTTCAAAATATTCCATAAGCGATTAACTTAATAAAAGAATTTAATCCGCATATTGAAATCTTCTCTGACGCTAATTTAACTGGTTGGGGAGGTTGTTGTAACGGAAAGCGTGTCCACGGGTTTTGGAAGGAAGATGAAAGATTAATGGGCATAAACAGATTGGAAATAATGGCAGCTTTAATGGCATTAAAATGATTTGCGGACAATTTAACAAGCTGCGACATTTTTTTGAGGGTGGATAATTCCACTGCGGTTGCCTGTATCAATGAAAAAGGTGGCATCCGATACTCTCCTTTTAGTGAGTTAGCCAAGGAACTTTGGCTCTGGTGTGAACAACGGAATCTTTGGGTATTTGCTTCTTATATCCCCTCAAAAGAAAATATTGAAGCAGGTTTGGAGGCGCGCATGCTAGAACCAGAGATAGAATATTCCTTGTCACGAAAGAGTTTTAAAAAAATAATTGATTTACTAGGGAAACCAGACATTGACTTGTTTGCAACACGATCCAATGTGAAATGTGAGCGTTTTGTATCTTGGAAAAAAGATCCAGAATCAATAGTCATCGACGCTTTCACGATTAAATGGGATCAGTTTTTCTTTTACGCTTCTCCACCATTTTTTTTAATACTGAGAATTCTCCAAAAAATAATCCTTGAAGCAGCGAGGGGAATTTTGGTAGTTCCGTACTAGCCAGCTTAAGCTTGGTTCCCAGCTTATAAATCTTTATTGGAATCCAAACCCATTTACTTTAACCCTAATAAACAATTATTGCAATCTATTGGCAGGAAACCGCACCCACTGTGGTTTTTTAAAGGTGTATCGAGAGTGCAACCACCAAGAGCTCAACATAGAATCCGAAAGTGGTTTTGGACCACATTAAAAAATGGGGACTCAGTTAAGATTTATCACTGAAAAATCTTACAATGAAAGTTACAGTTTTGTTAGCTCTAGTAACGGGTCACCGCGTCTAAACCCTAAATTTAATAGATATTACAAATGTTCAAAAAACAAATGAAAGTATTGAGATCAAAATTACAGAAATAATCAAAACTTCGGGTCTGAATAGGGCTCAGCCAAATCTAGTTCTTCCGTTTTTTCGAGAAGATATAATCTTATGTCGTGCATCTGCCTTATTATGTTATTTGGAGAGAACCCAGAATTTAAGGGGATCAGAAAAAAGTCTCTTTATAGCGTTAAGAAAACCACATCGAAAAGTATCTACTCAGACTTGTAGTAGATGGCTCAAAGTGATGTTAGCAAACTGCGGTATTGATACTAATAAATTCAGCGCGTATAGTACGCGTCACACTTCAACATCTGCGGCTAAAAGACGAGGGGTTACAGTTGATACCATATTGGAAACGGTAGGTTGGACTGATAAATCGAAAACGTTTGCGCGATTTTATAATCGAGAATTAGTTGAAGACAAAAAATTGTTTGCTGTATCAATATTTAGGTTATAAGTTTTTTGCATTCACCGAAGAAAGTTAGTTCGTGTTAATTGAAATATAATTGACGTTTTTTCTACAAATATTGTGTATTTATTTTGGGACATGATTACCGTAGCATGATTTAAACAGCTACATTTGTTAATCTAGAGAAAAAGGCGCGAATTACAATTATATGATTGAACGAACTTACCTTAAGTGAAGTTCTATCATAATTGTATGAAGCGCCTCTCACGAATAGATCAAACCCGCCCGACTCTATTCAAATAATTGAACCCCCTAATTGATACCGGTAATTCTTTTAAATAATGAAGACCGGGTGGCGGGAAGTGGGGGGGGGGGCTTGGCGGGAACGGGGATTTTACTTATCTTTGGGAACAGTGGCTCCGTAGGAAATCCGATGAGGTACTACATTTATTAATCTATTCGGAAGAGGCGCTTTATACAATTATGATAGAACTTCACTTAAGGTGAGTTCGTTTAATCATATAATTATATGTTTTATTTTCAGGTAATAATCATTTTATAATGTAACAATTCTTCATTTTTGTACCTGTTTTTTCCCTTTTAATTATGGCTTTAAATTTTTTAATTATTCTTAATTAAAATTTTTTTTTAAATTATGGCTTCGAAACATGTTGGTTCCCATAGTATAAAAAAGACGGAGAAGAGAAAGAGTGTGAGGTTGGTTTTGGATAACTCTTTCTTTTTCCTCCATCTCTTTTATTTTTGTTGTGTACATTTTTTGCACATCTGTCTCCAATGAGCCGAAAAAGCGGGTAATCTCAAAGTTTATTCTCAAGTTGTGACCCTTTTTGGTGTTCTTTTTTAGTACACAAACAATTTTTTTAAGAAAGTAGATTTCATTTCGATCTTTAAGAAATTTCAAAAGAGAGACATTAAGCAAAGATTTGTTCTAATCTGCAGGGTTGCGTATGAAGATATAAGATCTCTTCAATTGAGGTTATCAATGATTAACTCAATTTACAAGAAGATATCTATTTTATTTAAACACTGTTCCACAAAATTAAGTGAATTAGCAATTTTTGCAAATGTGTTCATGAGTTTGGATTACTACCTTTTTCTCTTTTGAAAAATGTAATAGGCTGAATACATTGGTTCAAAATCAACCTACTCATTCTGATTATATGGTATAGCGTCAGAAACTAATAATCACCCGTAGAAAAATTGTGTTTCATTTTGGAAATGCGTCAAGTTTTTGCATTTTTGTTGGATTAGTTTTAAAGTAATTAATTTGACTTTTATTCTGGAACTCTAAGAATTGTACCATCTCGATTTGGCAAATCACATTCTCACGTCGTGAAAATGCATAAATGTGTTCCCGCCTTACACTAAAATTAAAATATGCAAAATATATATATATATTTTTACTCACCTCAAATAATGCATTGTTATTTTGATATGTTCATTGTTGTTTTGATATGTTATGTTGATATGTTCACATTCTTCAGGGGTGAAAGATGCCACAAAAGTGCCACCTAGTAGGTGAGAGATGCCGCAGGGAGACTTGCGGCTGGATGACAAGCCACAGATGTAGTAATTGTATTCGGGAGACTTGCAGCATTTTTTCATTTTGGAGGAAGACTTGAAATTTTCCTTAATTGAGAAATGCCGCAGAGAGACTTGCGGCTAGGAAGACAAGCCGTAGATGTGGCAATTGCGTCCGCGGGTCTTGCCGCACTTTTGCCACTTTGGGGGAAGACCTCCATTTTTTCTTTGGAGGAGAGATGCCAGAGGGGGACTTGGGGCTAGACAAACAACCCGCGCACAGTTGCGACAATTAGGTTCGGGAGGCTTACCGCAAAAGTGGCCATCTGCAGGGGAGCCTTGCCGTATGGGACTTGATATGGATCCAAAAAAATGATTTAGGGCAATTCACTGCTGCTGGATGTTATTATTCTTTAATGTTGTTCAGGGAATATCCCGAGGGTCAGTGTTAAAATTTTGTGTTAGAAAAATAAGTAATAGTTATAAGATAACGTTTGTAATGATAAATTGATAATTATACTTCTATTATCACAAAAAATTCGGACCTCGTGACCTTTTTTTAGCACGCGAGGGACAGCGGCGACGGAGACCGCCCGACGTGACGGGCCGTGATAAAATTTTCGTAAAATATACCCTGCTATTGATGCTATTTTTGCTATTGGCTGTTGCTAAGAGTTCTTATTGGCCGCTGCTCTAAAAGGGTTTAATTAGCCGTTGCTTCACTGAAAAAATTTCCTGGATCCAGAGAAGTGCATTGCTTGGAATTCATTTCTTCGAGCCAAGGTAAACGTTTACTTAATTGCACGGAATATTGTGTCAAATGGCAACAAATTCGTGTATTGATTCAAATAAATCATCTCTTTGGGCGCCATTTCTTTGAAACAAACAAATATTTCTTGTCCTGAGAATGTGAGATGATTTACTTAAGGAATTGATATCTATGAAACTAAGCATCTAGTTTCCTGAAATCTCATTTTTGCATCGAAAGAAATATTTCTTCACTTCAATGATTTCAAGTCTTTGAATTGAAAAATATTATATTTGATATAAGTCATTCATGGACGCGTGAATAAAATATTTTGGTTTCTTTTATCAAAGAAATATTGAGATAATTAAAAGCGATACTACGGCTCAATGTTGATTGCCTGCAGTTTTCCGCACGATAGGTTTAAAATAATAGTATATTTCGTATCATGTGCGGAAAGGCGTATTTTAACGCAAGAGCGAATCGCGACTCGCTCGCGCGTTAAAATACGTTCCGCACGTGATACGAACGATATTTTTTGTTCGCTATATACCGAAAGTAAGCCGAATCGGTGTCGTTTTGTGTGCGGAAAGTTGATTTTTCACACACTTACAATTTTACCGCACTAGTGCGGAAAAATCAACTTTCCGCACGCAAAACGACACAGACAAGGCTTACTTTCGGTGTACGGCAGACAAAGGTTTAATCCTCCATTGGAGTCCACATGGAAAATTTTACCTCGTCCCATTGAGTTTTTATAGGCTTCCAAAAGGTGCAAAAATTGCTTTTTTGACCTCTTGGCACCATTTTTGAAAAAATCTACACATGCTGAAGTATTGTTCACTTAAGCATTGATATATTTACTTGGAAGACGTGTTTCTTCTGATGAATAAAATAGTGCTTCATGTAAAATAAACATTTTCTTCAAGTCAAGAAATATATTTTTGAAATAACCTCATATACGATTCGTTCAAAAAAATATTTTTAGAAATTTATAATCTATAATTTCTATCTATAATTAATTTATAAGTTATAATCTGAAAAGGTTTGGTGATTGGTGGTGATAGGTCCTCCTAAGCACTGGCTGTGCTTGAAATTTTCTGTTTACTCTGTGAAAATAAAACAAATTATTATAAATTATAATAATTATAATTGCGGAAGCCTACATATATTATTATTCCGGAAGAAGGTACAGGTATATCTCATGTTCAAAGAAAAAGTATAGCATGTGCGCTTATTGCACCCGCCAAATTTAGATGCGTTTTTCTCTAAAAGCGATTTTTCGAATTCCCACTTCGAAAATGCCCCAGTGACTTGTTTTTAAATCTAAAATCTTCGCTTTGGGCCTAAAATGCCGGAAACTTATCCGTCTATATGACCCTATACATAACTCCATACCATCTGTAACAGTCCTTTTCATGCGGACGCCTATATATTCATTGGTATGTAACAATTATCCTCTTGAACTTACACCACATTTCTTTACACTAAGAAACCCACAAAACGTATCAAATACTTATTTCTTATATTCAACAAAAAATATATTTTGCTCAACGAATATTTCAGAGTGTCAAATAAATATTTTTTCTCCTTAACCGATGCGTTCTTTACATCCAAACACAACATTTCTCTAAACTGAAGAAATATTTCTTCGGCCATATCCTGCTCTACCATTTCTTTGAGTGAAAAAGTTTTTCTTTGATTCAATAAGTTATTTTTTCAGTGTATAAGTCGTTATATTTCCAGTTGCTTAAAAAAAATGTTATGCTAATTCTGGATAACATTCTTCGAAGTATAAAAGCAATGAAATTAAGATATATATCTTTAAACGCCATTCATGGCATTATTCACTCTGCCAATGAAAATATTCCTCACTTGGGAAATGAAGGTTATCGAAAAAAAAATTCTCTTTTCGCGTTCTAAAGGAGGTGGGCGTATGAAGCCGTTTTTTCCCTACGTACGGATTTCGTTTTTCTCTTGCATTTGTACAAAATTGTCGTCAAATTAAACGGAAAATAGTCATTTTTCGATAGAGTCTCTCTATTCCAAATTTCCAATTATTCCTGAAAATATTGAGTTTTCGGAAAAAATCTTTCTATAAAGTTGTAGATATTGAAAATAGAAATATTTGCAGTTGTAAGATATTTTCGCTAAAATCAATAGTTTTCGGGAAAAATGGAGAGGACCAATTTTTTATGTCTTCAGCTCTCGTTTTCGACTTGGGTCCCCTTTCGTCCATATATATTTCTTACTTGCGAAATCAAGGCTATCGGTGAAAGTTTCTCGTTTTATCCATTCTAAAATTTCATCGTTATCATCTTCTCGGGACATAGAGGCCAAGAGGTCTGTTTGATTACTACTGTAACAGCATCTGTGGCGGCAACTTATCTCTACGGACATTATAAAGAGCCACAACTACTCAAATATTTGCAGTATAATCAAGGTACCAAGTCTCATCAGCTGAAATTCTATTAATGCAGTCTTTCAGTTGAAAACAGAACAAAAAATAATGGGCAAATTGGAGAGTACAATACCAGGATTGGGATATCCATCCGGTAGAGACGATCCCTTAAAAAGTGGTCAAGGATATTTGGACGGAAGAAAAAGAGATGATGGAGCTGAAGGACTTTGGAGAGTTAGGGATGGTTTGTACGATTTGGGAAATTGGATTAGAAGTCATCCTGGAGGTGCAGAGTGGATTAATCTCACAAAAGGGACCGATATCACTGAAGCCTTTGAGGTTTGAATTTATCTAAGGTTAAAAATTTGTTAAAGGACTGCATAACTTTTAATTTTATTTTAATCTAATTGTCACAATAATATTTATAAATATATTTTGTTTTAAATACATTATTTAAGAATGGTAATTACTAACAGTAAGGAAAAATAATTAATAAGAAGTAATGAAAATCTATTAACTTTCTTAAATTATATAATATAATTTTTATTAATTTATACTTCAGGTTCATCACTTGACCGATAAACCAGAAAAGCTTTTGCCAAAGTTTTATGTGCGACAAGCAGTTTCACCAAGATCAATTCCTTTTACATTTTCGTCAGATGGCTTCTATAAAAAATTTAAAGAAAGGGTGAAAGCTGCTCTTAAGGATGTGGATTTTCACAATCCTGCTAAAATAACCAATTTAATTGTGGATTCACTTCTTGTTGGAACACTGATTTCCTCCTTAATAGCTGCATTCACCAATTTTTGGATGGCCTTTATCATCAGTGGTGAGCTTTATTAACATTAAATAAAAAAGTAACATTAAATAAAAAAGTTTCCACTTAATTGTTTTGAGAAATAAATTTAAAAAAATAAAACCATAGATTTAGGATGGTTACAGGCCAATATGTCTCAGGCATTATTGGCCTTGAGTTGGAATTTTTGGGCGCAACTTTCTACACGGCGCGGTCCCAATATATATCTTCAGTCACGAACGCATTTTTATAATGCAGTCAAGTGATTTGATAAGAGTAGTATGCCGAATATGACATATTGGGCATCCTGGCTGCCTTTCTAGCCCACCATCCACGGACTGGATTGCAGCCAAGTGCATGGTGGGGGACCTACAGCTTAAGGTGGTATCCGAACCACCAGGACCTCAGTAAAAATACACAGAAAATTTTTTAGAGGTACCGGCTCAGGGATCGAACAGACAGGGGCCCAGTGAGCAAAACATGCAAATACGTCCTTGGAGCATTCTAAAAACATCCACTCTCAAACTTATTGATGTTCTAAATACGTCTTTGGGACATTGCCCGTTTATAGGACATCAAAAAGCGAAGTTTTTAGAACGCTCTATTAACGCCTTTTGATTTTTGTGCCCACTAAGGGGATCCATAAGAAGGGGAAATAAGTCCTCTTTGGGATGTTCTAAATTAATCCCTTAGACAAATTTTTTTGCCGAAAGATTCTGCGACTTGAAGTGTACCTATTTGTCTGATTTCAACTGGACTTGGTCTCGAATAATTCAATTACGCAAGGAATGAAGTTTAAAAACAATTACATAAGTCGTTAATAACAATTATTTTTTTGGTCTTTTTTTTCTATGGTCTCAGAATTCTCCTCTATAATGAATTCTGCAAGCTAAATTCATTAAAATTAAAAATTCAAATGGTATCTACATTTCAAGAAAATTTCAATTCATGCGTCTGATTTTTCATGCTCATTTTTAATTATTAAAAAAAAATAGATCAAGTAAAAGTTCATTGTCATGAGATCTTGTCGTTGACCGTGTTCTTCTACATTCTTTCGACCATACTTTTTTTTCTACTACATCTATGACTATATAGACTATATAGAGACATATTCTTTACAATTGGGACATTTGTGGGTAAATCCTAGAACGCCATTGAAAGATTTCCAAGGAACCTCTATTCAGCCGAGATACGCTGGCATCCTAGGAACGTTTCTAGTACAACCCAAAGGCACAAATACAGACTTTTTTCCTTTTGGGACAATTTAAGACATTCATGTAACTCTCAAATTTGCTGTTCCGTGAACATCTTATGTCGATATGGAACAACATGAGACGTCCATGTAATATCAATTGAGCATACAGTAACGTTCTAGATATATCCTGGAAACAGATTCCAGTTGGCGACAGTTTGGTACATCCCTATAGCGCGTCTTCAGTATGTCCCAAAGACTCATAAATACAAAGGAAATATTTATTTTTAATAATGATTTGTGTATCAATTATTGTAGGAATGTTTCTGACATGGACCACCATAGCTTCTCATAATTACACTCACATGAAGGAGAATTTCAGGATGTACTATTTTGATTTGAGCTTGATGTCAAGCAAAGAATGGCGCATAACACATGCTCTCAGTCATCACCTTTATCCAAACACAATTTGGGATCAGGAAGTCTACAGTTTTGAGCCTGTTATAAACTGGTTACCATACCGAAAGACAGTTTTCAGTAGAATTTTAGGCGTTCTTCTCACACCCGTGGTTTGGGTAACTGGATTTTTGAAGGATGGTATTAAAAGGTAAGCATTTTACTCAATATTGTCAGTAATTTATTTAGCTTCGTAGTATATTGATCTATCAAAAGTTTTTCTTTATTTAACAGATACTACCTGGTCTTTATGGTGTGGAAAAAATTTGAATTCAGGGATTTTGTGCCTTTTACCCTACCATTAGTGATGTGTCTTGTCGCACCCAATCCTATTTCAGCGTTTAAAAGCTGGCTGGTTATAATTGCCTGTGCTAGTTTTATTTTCTTTTATATTGGAACGAATGCGGCTCATCATCATCCTGATATCTACCATGATGGAGATATTTATAGGTATGAATATAAAACACAATGAAAGGTTATTGGACTTTCGAAAATTCTAATGTTTTCAATTGAAGTACTTTCTGTAGGTAGAAGATATAGGTAATGTCAGGTTCAAGTGTTTGTCTATTCAGGTGAAGGTATTGTATTCAGGTGGAGGCAGTGTAAGTCACTTGGAAGTCAGTCGAGTTAGTTGAAGTCACGTCTTGAAGTCACTTGGAATCATCTAAAGTCATTTATAGTCACTAAAAGTCACTAAGAGTCAAGCGAAGTCATCTGTTGTGCCTTTCAGTCACTTTTAGTTACTTGAAGGCCTATTGAAGTTAGTGGAATTCACAAAAAGTAGCCGAAGTCACCAGAAGTCCCTTGAGGTTACTTAAAGCGGTAGTTACCTGAAGTGACTTTCATTGAGTTGAAGTCAGTCAAAATCAGTTCAATTGACTCGAATCATTTGAATTATTTGTACGGTCAAACGAACTTACGTGTATGTGAACTTCGATCGTAATTATACGTAGCACCTCATTCGAGATGATTACATGTAGTAGTATCCACTTATGTCGCAGAAACTTCACAATGTTTGGAGTTTAAATTTGAATTTTTTGCTCTCTTCTGTTTACGAACTGGCCGTGCACCTAAGCTCATTTTGTTTAGAGTATAATATGTGAAAAAAAAGGAAGAAGGATCTACATGTTTAGGATAAATACTGTGCAATACTGAGTTGAGTATCCCAAGATTTTTAATTTGTATTTTAATTTCAACTTTAATTTTTAATTTTTTGAAGGTTAATGTAATCATCTTAAACGAGGTGATAAGTATAATTATGATCGAACTTCTTGTATAGGTAAGCTCGTTTGATCGTACAATATTATACTATGCGTCTTGTCCTTCGAGATTACATGTACTTGCATAGAGACAACATACAACATACATCTTTTTATTTGTCGTACATTTGTTTGATAAATCATAAGTTTTTTTTGAACAAATATTATTTTGGTAAGCTTTGAATATTTTAAACTTCAACAAGACAGACTTGAGTCGCTTACGTCACTTGAATCGCTTACGTCTGAATGTTTGAGTAAAAATTAACAGGTTGTTCATTATATTCCACTGATTGAGAAATACTATAATTTGCTATTCTAAATTTAAAATTGAAATTCTCGTCGGAAAAAATTGTTTAAACATGACCACTATATAAAAATACTTTTGTATTATCTTAATATCTCTATTCAACGTTAAATATCAATACCAAAATTTTCAACGAGTGAAGTTTCTTTTATACAATGTAGAAACAAATGAAGTTCATTGTACGGCCAGACTTTAGGTTTGTAAACAATAGACAATTAAAAAATTTTTAATTCAAACTTAAAACATTAGAAAGTTTCTGCGACAAGTGGACAATACTACATGTAGTCTCAAAAAACAACGCGCATACATTAGAAGTTAGTGAAATTCAGTTGAAGTGACTTCAATTAAATGTAATTAGGTCAGCGCAGTGTTAGTGAAGTAAATTCTGTAGTTATCGAATATCATGTGTATTCCACTGCATTCACTTGAAATCGCTTGAATTGAGTCAGTTGAATTCATTTCATTTAAGTTGAAGTCAGTTGAAATCAATTAGAATCTTTTGAAGTCATTTGAATCAGGTAGAACTTGAACAGCTCTCAATAAATCCGATTTTTTTATATTTGGATTCTTTCAAAATTTTTATACAAAAATTTGATTTTCAGGAAAGATTTGGATTGGGGTCTACTTGCAATCGACACCGTTCGCGGTCGGGAAATAATTGATGACTCCTTTTTCTTAACGATGACAAATTTTGGCTCCCACATTATTCATCATTTACTGCCAACTGTGGACCATTTCTATCTTCCTCTCTGTAGCGAAGCCTTTCGTGAAACTTGCAAGGAATTTGAAGTTTCCGGCCCTGATAGGCTTCATCCATTGGAGTTGATCAAAGGACAGTTCCAACAGCAGATTCGAGCAGAAAAAATGAATAACTGTAGAAAATAATAATACGAATACTGAAAATATTGGAACCAACATCTTGAGACTTAATTGATTATTATTTTTATTATTAATGTAAAATGATAAAAAATTATTAGTATAGTAAGTAAAAGTCATTATGTTGTTGTGTTTCAACTTCTTCTAATGATAATGTCTAATAATGACTTTCACTTAGTAAGTAAATGTCATTATTACTATGTTGTTGTTGTTATTCAACTTCTCTCGAACGAACCCGGTTTTTTAAATTTCTTGCGAAGATTTTGTATTGCGATAAAATTTAGCTTCAGATAATAAGGTTTCAGTCGTCTACTTTCTGATGATCTAGGAAGTTTCTTATAATGTGACAGGTGTTTAGTAAACCTGCTTTCTGAGCTGCTGCCAGTCCTCTGCTGACTCCTATATACTCCAGAGGATCAATGCATCTAGCGTCAACATTACCTGTAGCCGAAACCATAATAGAATGAATAAACTTATGGACCTTGGTTGTATAGATTGCCTGCAAGTTCCTGTCAAATGGGCAAGCAATGTCGATGATGTAGACTTTACCTCCATTTTTCTCACACACCACGATGTGTCGGGTCGATTACCTCAGACATAATGATTTTTCTGGATAGTAACATTCCAGTATAAGATGTAGTGTTCATTTTCTATAACAGCCACTGGATTGCATCTATAGAAAGGCACCCATTCGGTTGAGAGTCCTGGGTTTAGGGTTTTTGTCTGTGCGTGTACACTTTCTGAGCTATTACGCGACAGCGATCAACAATATGCTCGATGGACTCGTTGATACTGCCACATAATCGGCACTTGTCAACCACTTCTCGATGTGATACAAATTTGGATTGCTTTTCGTCTTCATTGTAGTAGGATTACCCTTTGAATAGCCGAATCACTGTGGTCCATTCGATGCCGGGCCACTTCTACGCAGATGGGTCTGTTCATCCTTTCCATGTCAGTGTTCATTAGGCTTTTCCTAACTATTGTATGCTGAATACCTTTAGATACCCTTAAAATACCCTTAGATACTATTTGCAGAAATTCCAAATTTCTTGAAAATATTATCAGACGTTGTACTATACTCAATGGATTCAACTCTAAATAGAAGCATAATGCACTGAAGGAGTCTCCTCTAAAGATACCCGTCATAATGCGTTTCAATCTATAGTTATCCTTGGTTGTCCATGATGAAAATACTTGATTCTTGTTCTCCAAAGCATGATTCAGATGTATTTTGAGCGTCTGGTTTTCAGGCAACATATATAGTATATAATACCTTTGAGCATGAATCTTGACATCAGATCTAGGTTTTCGATGATTTTTTGAAAACATCGTGTCAACGCAGGGTGCACGCCTATTAGATACTTGCAACAGAAATTGTGCATCATGTCCGCACTTGCGGCTTATCAGTTACTCACCCTTTTCAGAACCTCTGAAACGTCTGAGTCTGTGATGCTAGCAGGTTTCATTACCACGCAGCGCATAAGCATAAGATGCTTCAGTTTTTTCCCCCAAACACCCGACCAGTAGTTAGCCATGACTTCTAATTGAGAAACTTTGGTGTGTTGCTGGTTATATTTCTCTTCACCCAGTTCACGATAGAACCATCTATCATCGGCCTGAAAGGTTCGCTTTTGCTGAGTCCTTCCACCACTCTTATTATATCGACGCAATTTAGCAGTAAGAACATCAAGTTTTTGCCGTTGGAAGTCTATAATCTCATCCAATATTACTGGTGTAAAGACCTCAATGTGCCGAGACAGGACGATTTTAATCACGTGGTGTATCAGCTTTCTGGTTCTATTCCCCTTCTTATATTGAGTCTTATTTAGTCTTCTTCATAGTCTCTTTCCTCTTTGTTCTCTGCCTGCCTGGCAGCGGAAACCCTGTCAGGAGCAATTCTACCGCCAGCATGTGAAGTAACGCTCTGTTTCCAATTATCTCGTGTTTCCTGGCCATTACCAGTAGAGGTTCTCTTCTGTTTGTGACGATGTGAGTTGTACTCAGGATAATTTGGTCATAAAGACCACGAGATGATTCGCAAAGGAGCGTTCTTTTACAAAGCCGCGGAGCAGGCAGCCGAGAACCTTGGCCTGGATCTTAACATTAAAAGTGAGGAAAGTGCATTACTTCATCTAGATGTTTCAGTTCTAAAAGTCCGAGTGAATAAAGCCGAGGTCGACAAATTCCTAGAGCAGTTCCACGACAAGAAAATGCACAAAACTTTCACAGAAATGTAAAAGATCAGTTCTTGTCATTGGAGTTAACGTTTGCTTTCATTAAATCATCCGGACTCATTTCAGACACAGAGGGTTTTATTTTCTCGTGTCAGGACGGTGTCATTTCCACCTTAGTATACCGTAGCCGCATCTTACGTGAAGGATTTCCCAGCGACAGGTGCAGAGCGCGTAGTGCACATTCTGAGCGACTACGGCACATACTATCCGGGTGTCCCGCTCATGCGGAAACGACGTATCTCCACAGGCACAATGCGGCTCTAAGAGTGCTTTATTACCAGCTTTGTCGCTCTTATGGTGTAAAACGCGACCTTGCCCTACCGAACGCTCCCACAGAGGTATAGTTAATTGTTGAGAACGAGTTGTGCAAAATTTACTGAATCTTCGAGTTTAGGCTAAAAGTTGTACATTCCATGACTGACTCCTTGACAAAGAGAAAAGAACGATGTTCGTGATCAAATTCTCGGCTCCGGCCTATGCTAACATCAGCGTCAAGGAGGGAGAGAAGGACGAGAGTTATCAAAAAATGATAAGGAAGCACCTTCATTCCTCGAAGCCATAACCTACCATAACCTCGAAGCCTCGTGTGCCAGAAAAATGCCAAGGCACTTGCGAAATGAATGCAAAGAGCTGTCATTCTTGGGTCGCTCCATGTCCTTGAGGCTCACGAGGGTTT
>JAUMHM010000003.1:961863-976406 GCA_032362435.1 Melikaiella ostensackeni | reverse complement strand
GTTCACAAAAATTTCGGTCTATTTTATTGGTACAATATTGTACTATCTCTGTTAGAAACATAGAGAGTGTCACAAATTTGGATTCATGGCTTCAGTTCGGTCAGTATTTTTAGGCGGTCAATTAGAGAGGCTGAGCGGGCAGATAAGGAAGAGATAAGACAACTCTACTTTTTTATATTTTTTTACACGTCATATTCTATAAGATATGGACTTCCATTTTAGCTTCCATTTTATAATTTTCAAAAATATTATATGAAAAATATTTTTTTTTTGAATACATGTTATTTTCATTACATATATATTCATTGTGTATATATTCATTTTTAGATTGATTTTTAGCCGAAATTACTATGTTTTTGGTTAGGTCAGAATATTAAGTAAAAAATTGTTCTATCTTTTTTACAAATATTCTCGATTCTCTCGCGCCATTCCTCAAAATAGGTATATTAGTGCTAAGACATTTATTTTGTAAGGTTCTCATTAGATATACATAAAAATTATATTCATCATTTATGAATTAGAAAAGGTCCCCCTTCAAAGGGTTCTTTTCCTGGAAAGGGAGAATTCACGATGTACGGTTTATGATTTTGCGTGTTTTTTACCTTCTCTTTCATGATACATATGACATTATCAGATAAATAGGCAACATTTCACACTAAACATTTCCAGTAAATAAATATGAGCTATAAGAAGGGTTGCAGGAGTTGAGGGGCAAGGACCGTAAAAAGGAATGATGATTTGAAAAACAGGGATTGTGAGAAGGGTCGCATGGGTAAAGGGGAAACGGGTATAATGAAGGATGCATGGGATGAGGGTGAGTGCTGTAAGGCTGGTTGCATGGGTAAAAGAGAAAGGGCTGTAAGAAGGAATGAGGATTTGAAGGGCAGGGGTTGTAATTGGATTGCAACTGGATTGAAATGGATTGCATGGGTAAAGGGCAAACAGGTGTGAGGAAAAATGCATGAAATGAGGATAAAAGCTTTTTAGCTTTTACCCTCATTTCATGGAGGGTAGTATGGGTAAAAGGGAAACGGGCGTAAGGGAGGTTGCATGCGTTAGAGGAGAACAATGGTGAAGAAGGTGATATGGAATGAGGATAAGAGCTGTAAGGAGAGTTGTATGAGTTAAGGGTCAAGGGCTGTGAGAAGGTTTGCAGGAGTTATGTTGCAGGGGTTGTAAGGAGGGTTGCATGGGTAAGAGGGAAATGAGTTTAAAGAAGGTTGAATGAGTTAAGAGGAAGAGCGTGTGAGGAAAATTGCATGGATTGAGGGGAAAGAGCTGTAACTAAGGTTGCAGGGGCTAAGGCCCACTGGAAATTCTGGAGGCCATCCTGGGTAATTTGGCACATATGGTAATGTTGCACATGGGGTAATGGAGCATATCGCGTCTATGATTTTTGTTTGGGTGGTATATTTAAAATAATATGTAACATGAGCTGATATAGCAAACAGGGTAATATTGCACTCGGGGTGATGTGGCAAATAGTCTATGTTCTTAATTAGGGCAGTATATTTAGTACAATATTATACTATATTTTCAAAAAACATATAGAAAATTGGGTCTATCTTATTGGTAAGGGTGGTATATTTAGTGCAATATTTTACTGTAAACATTAAAAACTCATCAAGTTGCCAAGTAAAATCAAAATTGTATGAAAGCCGAAAAAGCAATTTTAATATATTATATATTTCAATTTATGATTATCATTATTTATATTTCGCACTGCTTTAAATCACAAAATTATAAAATTGTTATCAATGCATGATAAATAATGTGAATCTCGAATGGAAATTTATAAAAAAAATGGTAAATGTTACAAGTGATATTAATCTTATAGGTGTACATTAGGTGGTCAAAATAAGAGCTTTTTTGGTAATTCAACGTTATCATCGATGTTATACTTCGGTACAAAAGGCTTTGAGATACTTGGAATCTGATTAAATTATTTAAGAATGTGACCCTCAAGAGATCAACCATCTACGCAGTGAATATGTGAAAACATTGAGTTTTCTGCGTGGAAGAGAGGAGAAACGGTCTTCATCAATGTTTCCGCATCATACGTCTTAAAACTTCATATTATCTGAAAAAATTTGGCAAACGATGTAAGGACTTGTAGGACTCTTGTAAAATTCCTTCAAATTCCTTGAAATGTTTGCAAATTCCACAAGATTTTTTGACAGCCCTTGAAATTCTTAAAGTCTCTTGAATAGTGAAAAATTACAAACTTCTTAGTAGAAATATGTATATAAATTTATGAAGGAAATAGTATTCAAAATAAGCATATGGGAATGGGAAACGTGACAAATAGAATAGTTTAATTCAAGAATGCGATTGTGTGAATTTTCAGCTTTATTGAAACAATGAAACAGCTAAATTGTAAATCTTGCAAATAAACTACGCCACCTATACCAACATAAGTTACCGCTTAAAAATAGAAAAACGAGAATTATTTACATACTCAATCTATTCCACCTTGCTTTATTCTCTTCTGGGAAATTCCGTTAATACTTTTGCATAAGGGTCATTTTTTTACTGTTCCACTAATGAAATGCTAAAAAATTACTAAAAATAAAAACTCAATCGTTGATAATAATCTCCTTTATTTATTCACTTTGTCTACATTGAAACTACTCTGTTTCCGCTCGCTTATCACGTGTTTTTTGTGTCGTAACTTTTTCTATCATGTCAAAGTGACATTCCGTTGAATAAATTTCAGTTTTAAATCTTCGAAATTAAATAATTTTCAACTCTAAATCTTCAAAACTGAATTATACCAAAAAAAGCCTCTGAAGTTACATCATTTTAAACTACAGACATTTCAAATGAAAGAATCTTCAATTGTTCATCTTAAAAATTGAAGAATTTTCAATCGAAAATCCATAAAATTGACTAAATTTCAATTATAAATCTTTAACATAGAATAACTCTGCAACTGCTAACCTTGAAAGAAGAATTCTTAATTGCAAATCTATAAGGTTGAATATTTTTCAATATTAAATCTCTAAAATGGAAGAGTTTTCAATTATAAGTCTTGAAAATTAAACTATTCCAAAGAGAGAATATGAAATTACAACATAAAAACTGAGACAATTTTAATTTAATACATCTTCAGCTTATAATAATACAGATTGATGAATTTTAAATTGTTCATCTGTAAAATTGAACAAATTTCAATTTTACTTCTTCAGAAATGGATGATTTGCAATTTTAAATCATCAAAATTGAGCTATTGCAAAAAAGCGTTCCAAATTACATCATTTTAAACTATAAATATTGAAAATTATGAATCTTCAATTGTAAATCTAAAAACTTGAAGAATTTTGAATCGCAAATTGTTAAAATTGAATGATTGTCAATTTCAAATCGTCAAAATTAAACTATTCCGAAAGAAACCTCTACACAGTAGATATGTGAAAACATTGAAAAACCACTTTCTGCGTGGAAGGGAGGAAAAACGGTCCTCAGCAATTTTTCCATATCATACGTTTTACAACTTTATTTTATCTTGAATAAAATTTCAGAAACTATTCTAAGGACTTGTAGGACTCCTGTCAAATTTGTTTAAATTCCTTGTAATGCTTGAAAATTCTACAAAATTCATTGACATCGCTCGAAAATGTTAAAATCTCTTCATTCTGAAAATCTGTTCAACAATTAAGTTTAAATTGATATATTTTTAATTTTGAGAAGTAGAAAATTCAGGGACTTGCTGCTAGATTATAATGAGTTACCTAGAGAATCTCAGATGATTTTATAACACTAATTCTACACACATAAGTAAGCTCGCTCAAGTAAGCCAACTATTCAAACTCCCTCTAGGAAGTTTCAAAATGTCTCCCAACAACACTTCCTGATAATAATAAAATCTCTTGAAAATTTCGAAAAAAATTCCTTTAGAATCTCTTGCAATATTTAGAAACCTATGAAATCTCTATAAATCCATTAAATTCCTGTAGTCTTGTGAAATCCTTTGAAGATTCTTGTAATCTATTGAAAACCCTTGAAATCTTCAAATTAAAAATTGCCTTAAAAATTTCTGAAATACAGAATGAAATACCTGTATGTGATAGAATGATATTCGTCTTTCTATACTCATCACACAATTGTAAATTGCGACATCAATATTAACGAATTTAATCTATATTTTTTTTCCTCAAACTGACTTATGAAATACAAATATCTCAGAAGGACAAGCTTTATGTCTGTAATCATTCAGAAAACGTGTATAGTATATATAGTTCAACAAAGCGCCAGAATATGAATTGGTTACACGATAATTGAATTCTTCAACGATTCGAATTAATCGGACTTAATTTCCAAAAAAATCCGAAAAAATGAAGACCGCTTATACCCTGGTCGTCACCTTGGTGGCCATCTTTAACTTGATCGGTGAATATGATAAAAATCATTATATATCTAATATCTATATCTTTAAACACATCTTTCAGCTCTCTGCAAATAATTTGTCAATTCAAGCCGCATTATATCTTAATTGCTATTTTTTTCTAAATTTCATCCGCGATTGCCCAAAATTAGTACAAATTAAATCGGAAAATCTTCAGTTCAAATCTGGAATTCACCATAACAAAAAATCGACTCGGAAGTTAAGGAAGATATGATGAGAAAATTTCGCGCAACATGATATCCGAAGTTCAGAATTCTTCCTGAAAAATTAGTGGAAGAGGGTGGCGGAATCAATTTCAACTGCATTTCTTTACTTGAAAACGGATGAGGCCTTTTTTGAGAAAAAACCAATTCATCCAAATATTTGCGTGCAACATGTTATTCGAAGTTTCAAATTCTTCCGTAAAAAATTAGTCATAGAAGGTGACGGATGCAATTTTAACTGAATTTTTAGTTTTTCAAATAGGACTTCTTTCTTGATTATAGTTTTTTGGCATTCTATGAAATATTTAAGGTCAAATTGAAAAAAATCGACTGGGCCCTTCTTGAGAAAAATCTATTTTTGTGTTTAATTAATTTTAAGCCTTAAAAATCCCAAGAAATCCCTTGAAATTTCATTTGACCTACTTAATTCCCTAAAGCTCACTAGAAATCTGTAGTAATCCCTTTAAACATTTTATATATCATGGATATATTCTAGATACCTTTTTAAAATCTTTCCAAATTTTCAGAAATTTCTTGCAAACCCTAAAAATTTTGAAGTTTTGTTGGATTTCTTCGTATTCAAGAAACGCTAAACTCTCTCAAAGCCATTGAAGTGTTTGAAATCCGTTAAACAAACACCGAAATCCATCAAAAACCCTTGAATTTTGTTAAAATTCTCTAAACTTCAATCTTCTTCGCGGCTAAAAATTATACAGAAACAACGCCAAAAAAGATACCGTGATGTCAATTCAAGGAAGTATTGACCACCATGAACTGATGATACCCGAACTCGAAACCTTTGAGGCTACTGCCATACGAATAAAAATACATGGTAATCCGTATGTCATTGTTTCGCTCTACCAGACTTCTTCTCACCAATTTATGAAAAATGATTACAGAAAAATATTCAAACTTTCATTCTCGATGATTGCTGCAGGCGACCTAAATGCCAAACACTTAGCTTGGAATAGCAGAACAACTAACATGATTAGCAAACAATTATTTGAATTTATAAATGACTCGATAAATGACAGAAACCTGTCCGGTCTCAGTGCCAGGATAGCATACTTTTTCCCCCACAATACTAAACGTGAGCCTGACCTTATTGACTTTACAATTACCGAAAATAACTTTTATAATCACGACACTTTCACTATTGATGAATTAGACTCAAACCATCGACCAGTTGTTCTGAGCCGTTCCACTAATTGCGAAGGAGCTCCGGTTGTACCTTGCTACAATTTTGCAAAAGCAGACTGAAAGCATTCACCTCCACCCTGAAAACTCAAGTGGACTTGAAACTCACACTGAAAAACACTACTGAGATTGACGAAGCCATAAATAGTATCACCTCCAGTATAAAAACTGCAATTCACGCTTCAGTCCCTCAGAATATCGTTAGCAAATACGATCCACCTCTCAGTCCCGAAATTCAGGACTTCATCGATACGCGTAATCAACTCTGTTGAACGCATCGAAAAATTAAAAACAGTATCCGCAAAAACACAATTAACTACCTTCGAAAAACTATAGCAATTAAAGTTCAAGAACACAGATGTGAAAATTGGAATACAGAAGTCGGTAAACTTCAAATTAAGGATAACAGTATGTATCGCTTGACTAAAGCCCTAACGAAGCCGCGAACTAATATTCCCCCTGTCAAAAATCCTGATCAAACTTTCGCGCTCTCACCTACCGATAAAGCAAATTTCCTAGCAGCAAATTATGAAAATAATTTCGCCCCACACGACGACAATGCCTCTATTCAACTTAGCTACTTTCCTAACTCCTGGAAAATAGCTCACATTTTAGTTTCTTAGAAAAAAGACAAGGATCCATACCACCCAACCAGCTACAGACTCATTCATCTTCTTAATACAATGAGCAAAATTTTCTAAAAGATAACACTCACTCGCGTAAACTATCACCTCGAGGAAAAGAGCATCCTTAAACCGCAACAATACCGTTTCAGAAAAGGTTACTCGACGCAGCACATGATCCTCATGCTCACCGAAGCCATTAGCTAAAATTTCAATTGAAGAAAGCATACTGGAGCTGTTTTCCTCGGCGTAGAAAAAGCTTTTGACAGTGTCTGGCATATAAGACTGCTGAGAAAAGTAATGAATTACAATTTTCCTAAAGGGCTCATTCACTTTATACACTCTTATCTTACCAACAGAAAATTCTGAGTCAAAATAAACCAGACACTCTCAGAAGAAAAACCCATCCGAGCAAGTGTGCCTCAGGGCAGCATTCTAGGACCGGTATTCTTTAATATCTACGTAAATGACATCTCTGAGGTCCCCGAAGTTTTTTTTAGATTGTGTGCAGACGACACCGCACTCTTTACTTCGTCCTGGTCAGTACCGAAAATCTTGAAACTACTTAACAAAGCTCTTAAATTCTTTGAGGCATGGGCTATACTCTGGAGAATAAAAATTAATATAGCGAAGTCAGAATCAATTCTTTTCTTAGTCAGAAAACCAGTCAAAATAGATCCACTCAAAATGTTTAATAAACCAATAGAATGTAAAAACTCCATAAAATATTTGGCAGCATACTACATAAACATCTCCATTGGGAGCAGTATATCCAGGAATGTAAAAGAAAAACCCTCGGGGTCATGTCGCGCCTAAATCCTATTATTAATAGACACTCAAGTCTGAAACCCAAATATGGAATCTTAATATATAAAATCTTTACTTGACCAATCATAACTTACGCCTGTACAATTTGGGAAGGTGCGTCAAAGAGCAACATTAATCACATTAAAGTCATTCAAAACAAATTTCCTAGACGTATGATTAAAACCCCTAGATATACCAAGAATTCTGTCCTTCACAGAGAACTTCAATTGCCATACATTTCAGAGTATATCAAAGAAACCGCAACTCACTCTCTTTACGTAGGCCCATCAGTATCCAAAATCTTTCGTTTCAGCCACCATTCTCCTTCTTATAAATAAATGTCCTCCATACATCCCTATTCTTTCATACATCTCTTGCTTCCGTTACATCCATACATCACGGTGGGTGCAAGTACAGAATTATATATAGCAATTTTAGCTTTTTTCCTTGAATTTTCACTTCTAGCAATGGCTTGTACACTGCCGGTATTGTTTCTACCCTCGCTCATACGTCTGAATATCTCTGCAACTTAGAACCACATAAATATTCATTTCCGATGAAAAATATTTGCTTTTTACAAAGAAATATATATTCTATCTCAAAGTACGCCTAATTGTATCAGCAAATCATATATTCAATCGAAAAAACTGTTAATCAGTGATAATTATCTTCTTGAAATTACGCCATACTTCGTTACATTAAGGAACCACCGATCATGTCAAGTACTTATTTCTTACAAATCTATTTTGCTTAACGAATATTTCACTGACAAGTAAATATATCTTTGCCTTATCCATTTCAT
The DNA here is from genome assembly GCA_032362435.1 of Melikaiella ostensackeni. NCBI lineage: Eukaryota > Metazoa > Arthropoda > Insecta > Hymenoptera > Cynipidae > Melikaiella > Melikaiella ostensackeni. The sequence goes on along the minus strand of JAUMHM010000003.1, from coordinate 968,369 downwards.
TCCTTGGATACAAAAAGAAAACATTTCTTCAGCCGCATTCCACTATACCATTTCTTTAAATGAAATTAATTGCATTTCGTTGAAATACCTTTTTTTCTCAAGACTATATAATTCACGATGTTGATGAATTATTCTTAACTCGAATATTACCATAAATTGAGTTTTCAACGTGGCTGGGGAACTATAGCATTGTTAGTTAGCTAGCTGATATATTTTGAAGGTCGTAGAATTGATGAAGTTTGATTTCCTCTTACAGAATTAAGTTCGCAGTCTGAAGGACCTGGATATGTTTTTGGATCTGGAGCTCGACGTGACGGAGCTGGACGTGAAAATGAAGATTCTTCTGATGACGAAAATCCGATCCCTCGTTCTCTACGGGGTCTTCATAAGGCAGCGAAAAATTTCCAGTTTCATCCCAATTGTGGTCTTGAAGTTATTCATAAAAGCATCATAGAAACCGGTACTGAAGTACGTAGGGTGGATGAATGGTACCCTGTACCCTCAGAATTCCCAGTTTTCCCACAAGTAAACCAGTTTGGTGAAATGTTTGGATATTATAACGAATATGATAGTGTTCAGAGATTATACTTACGTAAACAACTAGCGGCAATGAAACCGGGAACACTGCCCAGGCTACTTAAACGCAACGAAATCGCTTACTTGGAAAAGCACCCATATGGTCAAGCATTGCTGTAATCTTGAAGGACACTCATCCATGTTATCCCAAGTAATCTCAAGTAATCCCTGCATATCTAGTGTCATCATCTCTGTAATCGTTTGGAATATTAATATAGATGAAAGTTTGTGAACTGTTTCAATTTCTGTTCGACACAAGGTCGAACATTGGAATTTTAGAAGGTTTTGGAATTGTGATTGATTAGAGAAAAAGACCTGTCAACCGATGTTTAAAAATTATATGATGTGAAAAGGTATTTTGAGTTGTTCGTCACTGTAATCCTCCGAAATCTATTGAAAGCTCCTAAAATCCTTAGAAATTCCGTACAATCATCGAAATCACTTTAAATTTCTTGAAATTCCTTTCAATCTCTTCAAATCTTCGAAATCCAATCAGAATTTATTTAAAATCTCTCAAAATCCTTTATAATATTCAGAAAATCGTCAAAATTCCGTTAAATCTTTTGAAATCTTACGAAATCCGCTAAAATCCATGGATATACTTTGGAGTCTTTGAATTCTCTTTAAATCTTTTGAAATCTAGTAAAATCACCGAAATTGCTTCATATCCCTTGAAGTTTCTTCAAACCCCTTCAAACTTCCGAAATCCAATTGAAATCCCCTGATATCCTCTAAAATTCGCGAAAATACTTCTGTATCTAAAAAAAAGAAAGAAAGCTCATGGAAATTTATAAGCTTAATGAATTACCGATAGTTTATTAAGACTTTCTGAAATTTATGAAAATTCACGGAAAATTCCAAAATTTCTAGAAATATACGGTAACTTTCGAGAATTTATGAAAACTGTTGGGAAAGTTGTGGAAATTTTCGAAAGTGAAAAAATGAAAATTTGGGGAGGCTTCTAAGCTCAATAATTTTTTATTCATGGTTGAGATTTCTTGTCACATTTTTGGAGCATTGGATGGTCTTTTTCCATCTCAGAGACCAAACTACAGGAGACTGGTGCCCTTCTCAATGTACAATACAAACAGTCGGGTGTATATTTCTAACAATCAATAATACAAATAATGTGTATATAGGGCATTATATTTATCGTCAATCGTGAAATTATTTTAAATTTTTCGTGACCGAATTGGCTTTAGGGACCAATGATTGAATACAATTCAAATTGCTTCAGACGTTTCGGCACACGATAGTGGCCCTCTTAAGTGAGTTTTATTTCTGAAAAAAGTACAAGTAAGGGTGTTCATGATATAAAATATGTCTTCAAAAATATTTTTCTTGTAAATTTAGTACTTCGGTTGACTTTGGTAGGACAACAATCATTTTAAACATTGATTAATTAGAGGCGAAGTAAGGTTTGAAAATTTGAAATATAAGCTCGATTGAGATGGAATATTTGACATGTTGTTTTTTGGCATCGGGTCTTCTTTTGATTCGAAAATCGGCGATGGATTGTTAATATTCCGGAAGGCGGGTTTTATGTTGAAGGGTTTAAAAATCAAGCGTTTGAAGTATAAAGAAATGAGAAACATGTTAACTAAAAAGAAAAATTAAAGAGACGTAATAAGTGAAACGCAAAGTATATCTATTCAAAAAGTATAAGTTTTCAATTCTTAATTTCATTTTATTGTAAGTTTCGAGGATTTAAAATTGATCTTAAAGAATTTCATACATTTTGGATTGAATATGATTTCATTTTACACTGACTCATGTATTTCTAAACTTTAAATAATGAAATGAACCAATTTGAAGAAACAGGGATACAAAACAAAAGTATTTCAGCGAACCAACTTCATGCTCTGAACGGAGCGCTTGTCGATTATTGTAAGTAATTATTATGTGATATTATATGAAAAAAATGTAATACACATAAAAAATAAAAATAAAAAATAAATACATACACATATTCATTCCTAAAAATTGTATAAAAATAAAAACAGATTGTTTATTTAATACTATTTAAATTGAACGCATTTTTCTATACCATTAATTCCAAACGTGCATACAATATTCTATTTAAATGAACGTGGGCTTGCATACAATTTTTTTTTATCACCGATAAGATTCTTGTTTTTCTGAATCCCAGCTTTTCCAAGATCCATTTCTGTAAGACGATTTACGATAGTTGATAATTTCAATTCTTCACCGCTCAGAAAATCATAATGTAAATGTTTAAGTTACTCTTTTTTTCTCCCACGAAGAGTTATAGATAAAAAAATATATCGCGTGTTCGCGCATCTACGATAAAGCTCAAAAAAAAAACAAAAAATAGCGAATTTTTTGTTATTTTTTTATGAAATCAATTTTTTTATAGATGATGAGGGTTCTTAAAGCTAGCGTTGACAACGATGATTACCCTTTAAGAGCTACACAGCAATAATCAAATACTTATACACCGTGAATTGCCACTAGATGTGAATAAATTATATGAGATCATTATTTTTGACCTGTAGATGTTACTTTTATAATTGATTCATATTTCTGAAAATAGTTGACTTTCAAACCCGAAAACATGGATTCTTAACGAAAAAGATAATTTTCAACAAAGAAAGATGAATGCTTAACCACAAAAGATAATTTTCTACCATAAAATATTAATTTCTAGCCCAATAGTTGAATTTTCTACCTACAAAAATGAATTTTCAACAGAACAGTTGAACTCTAAACCACACAGTTAAATGTTCAAGTCAAAAAGATGAACCTTTCAGAAGATAGTTGAATTTATAACTTAAAAAGTTGAATTATAAGAAAATTATATTTTTTACCAAGAGAGATGAATTCTCAACCAAAAAAAGATGATTTTTCTATCCGAAAGGGTGAAGTTTAAAAAAAATATAACTTTCATCCAAGAAAGATGAATTTATAACCAAGTTAGATCATTTTTTTTCATCAAAGACGAATTTTCAACCCAACATGACGTACTTTTGAGAAAAGAGTTCAGTTTTTAAGCAAAAAATCGAATTTTTGAAAAAACACTTGACTTTCAACCCCAAAAAGTCGAATTTTCAATAAGATTTGCAAACGTAAGTTATATTTATTTCCATCTGTTACTTTTCGTGAGAAATCTGAGGGACCAAACTACAATTTTTGGACCCTCTTCGAATTAAAAAAAAAAAACATTTTCTTGTTCCGCCCTCTTGTACGCCCACTTTCAAAATGTAAAATTTCCTCTAGAATTTTCTGGCATCCTTTTAGATAATCCCAGAGTTTCTGATAACTTTTATAAATAGATCTACAATTTGCTTTGATAAAAAAAGTCGGTGTTTTCTGCAATCTATTAAAACCATGAGCATATATATCTAATTTTTTTATCTAACGTTATCTTTGACAAGGTTTTAACTTTTAGTTGACTTCGGAATCATTTAAAGTTATAGTTGAAATAATGTACAAAACTTTTATGATTGATAATAAACATTTATTCTAGGAATAATAATACGTTAAACTCAACTCTCTAATAATTGAAACAAAGAAAGGTTTCATTATTTCATTATTATATATGTATTATATAATATTATTATTATTCATTTATTGTATCATATATATTTTTTCACTTAAAAAATTGTTGATATAAATTTTTTTCATTTTTACGGTCTTAACCTGAAAATGTTCATCAGGCCTCTTAGCTTTACTTTATACATTTTGAAATTAAAAAATACTGTTTTTCCGTGCAGCCTTTTAATCCACGAGAATTAAAACGGGTATTACTATAACAATTTAAAAAAGTTATTATATGTTTATTTATGTTTTTATTTATTGAATCAAAAATGATAAAACATATGCTATATTTTGAGAGATCCCAAAAGTTCTACCCCCCATGATCCCGGAATAAAGTTCTTTTTTAACATACCTAAATAGATATTCGACAAATTCCATTTCAAATCATGCAAAATTTCAAGAAAATTCTAGGGCCTATTGTCAGAATAATTTTTTATTTGGGTATATCATTCTAGAGTGAAAATAAAGGGACACGTATTTGACAGTTTGACCAAAATTTCGTTTTTTATTTTTAACAATCATTTGAAGATTACCTGCGAATTTTCAAAATATGACAAACCTTTTCTTCAAAATACAGTACTTTCCGGACAAGCATAGGCATTCAGGATTTTCTTTTTTCACTTGACGTGGAAATTTTTGTTCCTTGAATTTATTGCAACAAAATGAAAAATGAAGGCTTTTAGCACTCATAAAACTGATAGGAAGCCCTTCATATTAGCATACACTTTTTTAAAATATTGGAAAGAAATAAAAAAGGTGGGGTGTTCTTGAAAATCTTCTTTTCGTGTTCTCAAAATTCGATGAAAAAAATTAGGAAAATTTTCTGGAAAGCCTAATCTTGCCCGCCCAACATTTGTTTACAGTACCTGCTTGTATGAGGGAGGCATCCTATCACTTTTATGGGAGTTTCACCATTTTTTGAGCTAGGAATTTTTTTCATTATATAATTTTCCATTCCTTCTCTCAAACGATGCAAAATATCACAAAAGAGCAGTAGGCATTTTTCGTAGTAATTTTCTGAATATGCAAACCTTTATTTTAACATTTTTTGTCCATTTTGTTTTTTTTTCGACAAAAATGCGAAAATTCGATCGTTCAAAAATACTTTTTGAGAAAATCCATCTTCAAGAATTTTATAAAAACTGCTGCTTTTAGGTAATCCTCAAATGATTCTTAAAAAAAATTGGCCATCTGTGAAATACTTGTCCCTTCATCTACAATATATAATGATATATTCCAATACCAAATCATTCTAACATCCTAAGCTGGACATCTCTGTGTGATTCGAAATGGAATTGGTCATTGGGAAAACAGTGAAAGTGAGAAATTCTGACCATTTTCTTTATGAGTGAAAAAATGCAATGACAACTTGAATATTTATTCGTAATACAAAAAGTATTTCATGAAGTAATATTCAGTGCACATTCTAGCTTTTTCGATATCAAGGGAAAAAGTTGTTTGAGCGAATGGGAATTGTTTGAAAATTGTTTGCTAAATATTGTTAAGAAATATTTATTGCTTCCAAACTTTGTTCATTGTGTCATTAATTCCTATCATTCATCAAACTCTATCGTTCATCCCAAAATTAATTAATTTTCACGATTTAGTGGAGAAAAAAGTTCATTTAAACAATGAAAAATCAGTTTGAAATACTTAAGAAGTTTTCTCCTACCGACCAATAATCAGTGATGCCAAAAACTGTTCTAAAAGAGTCGTCTTCGGTATGAATTTTACATAAAACTGCTATTTTCGATTTTTTGGGACATTATCTGGGCACAATACAAGGGTATTGGCCACGGTGTTAATATACGGCAAGAAGTTTGCCTGATATGTAGCTAAAAAAAACTGCGGGGATCTCTTCTCAATGACTAGATGCTGGAAAATCACCCTCCCAAAATCTCATCTGACCCTTTTTTTTAAGATATATAAGATATATAGGAGATATATTTTTTGAGATATATTTTTCTTGAGATATATTTAAGATATCTTGTTTGATGTCGTTATCGAAACAAACGTCGGAGTTTGTGCAAAAAAGTATTACACGTTGTCGATAATCAATGTTGATTTGTATATCCTGAAGTGTATAGTTAGTATTAAAAAGTGTTTTTATAATGCCTACACATCCCAGTTGTGCAAGTACTCATTAAGAGAATAGGGTAAAAGTTTGTGGACCATGTGAAAAAAAAATTGTTCTTGGACAGAAAAGTTACAGTAATTTTCAATTAACAGAAACTCATCGAAAATTGATTGAAAAGCATATTAGGAAAAATTATAACTTGGAAGATGAAAGGTTTTCCTTGAGTATATGTGCTACATGTCGTTTAGTATTACTTCAACATGAGAAAAATGATTTGAAGAGACCATTACCAACG
>JAUMHM010000003.1:942335-956384 GCA_032362435.1 Melikaiella ostensackeni | reverse complement strand
GACCAGTCCCCACGGTGGGCGCTCTGGCCAATCACAGGCATCGTAGAGAGTATATATAAGATCAACATAATCTGAAGTTTCAGGTTAACCCTGAAGAAGTGAATTGCAATGTTTACGAAACGTCGGAAGATTCGTAGTTTTGCACACGATTGAAACCCGAAGCACCTCCTTTCATCAAAAATTGAACATATTCATTGAAAAATAGTCACACTGCATTTGTTTATTAAAATTATTTTCCAAAAATTTCGTGCTTTCACCTTTACATCATCGATTTTTTTTAACTTCAGCTTCTTATTTAGTTTGTAGAGAAAATATAGATTACCAAAGATTTCATTTAAAACAATATTTTTTGTAACGTTATTGCACTATTTCTATTTTGGACACTTTTTGAGTTTTTGAAGCACTATATTTCAATAGTTCACTTAAGACTGTACCACTTAACTCAGTTCTAATCTAATTAATCGAAACTCTTCTTTTAGTGTACAAAAGCCCGGGGAATCCAAATTTTAAGATCACAGTCGAATCCAGAAGTTCAGAATAATCAGAAATAATCATTTCATAACGCACTTATGAGTAAAAATTATTTTATATCAAGTTTTGATTGTTCACGCCTGTAACATTAGAGTGGTCCTTATTTACTTTTTTGAAATTCGTTTACTCTCACTCGCGATTCTGGTACAATTGCCCAAAAATAGAACGTCCCCTAAATTTGAGTCAAATTGGTTAATATTTGGATTTACCCATCGTTCAAAAGCGTTCAATTTATGTAAATCCCGTATTTTTTATTCAAAGAATTCGTTCAAACAGGACAACAATAGGTCCACATAGGTGAAAAATTGCATTTTCTATAGTATTAACTAAGAATGATTAAACATTGTAGAAAAATCTAATAAACTATTGTAAAGTGAATGGCGGACAGGAAAATTCAACATTTTGAAAAAATTCGAAATGGCGGCCAATTAAATTTTCAAAAGATGGCTCATTTTTTCAGTTGTCAATTAAATGTAATGCTCAAAAGTTTGCTAAAATAAGAAGTTTGGCTTTAGAAAACATCCGATGATCCCGGAAGTTCATAATTTGAAAAAATCCAAGATGGCTGCCAATAAAAAATTTCAAAAATAGCTCATTTCTGCAATTTTCCAATAATTATTTTAAAACTTTTCTAGAAAAAGAAGTTTGACTTTAGAAATCATTCTATGCTCCTAGAAGTCCAAAATTTTGAAAAATACAAGATGTCGGCCAGTCGAATTTTCAAAATTGTTTTACTTTTATACTTTTCAACGAAATCGTCCTATAATTCGCAAAAAAAAATACAAATTTATCTTAAAGCATTTTGTGTTGATATTGGACCTTCAACATCACTTTTGCAGAATTAATTTTGAGTCTTCTTGTTGTATAATAATTAATTTTCAGTGATTAGGAACAACAGAATTTCAAAAACGCAAAAACAAGCGAAACAAAAAATACAATAAAATTCAGAATGAATTGCGCGAAAGGAAGATTTAAAACAAAGTAATTATTTATCGCGCATAAAATGTTTAAGAAAAAATTGTGGATGCCAGGAAATTTTTGTAAAGTTTTGAATAATATTAATTTTTTATTTGTAAAGATTACTTAAATTTAAGCAAAGAAAACGAATTTTCAACAAAATAGTTGAATTCTCAATCAAAAAAGATCATTTTTCAAGCAGCCCGTCGCATTTTTAAGCAAAACAGATGAAATTTCCACTAAAAAAAAAATGCAAACCAAAAAGACGAATTTTCAACAATAGAGTTGAATTTTCAACAAAATAGCTTATTTCCCACTAAAAAGATGCATGTTCAGCTTGAATGATGAGTCTGAAACCAACAAAAAAATGAATTATTAACAAAGTATTTTCACTTTCAACCAAAAAAGATGAATTCACAGCAAGAAAAATGTAATAGTTGATATTTCAACCAAAAAAGGTAAATTTTCAACCAAAAATATAATAATTAAAGGAATTAAGTTAAAAAAATGATTTTCAACAAAAAAGATGAATTTTCAACTTAAATGATAAATGTTTAACCAGAAAAATTAATTTTTAACAAAGTAGTTCCACTTTCAACCAAAAAAGATTTTATTTTCAAATGAAAAACAGTTGAATTCAAACAAAAAAGATGAATTTCCGACAAAAGATTTAAATTTTCAACTCATAAGTATGAATTTTCAACAAACAGTTCAATTTTCTACAAAAAAGATTGATATTCAACTTAAATGATGATCTTCAACAAACAAAAAATTTATTTTCAACAAAGTTGTGACACAACAAAGCAGTTGAATTCTCAACCAAAAACGATGAATTCTCAAGGAAACATGTAATAGTTGATATTTCAACCAACAAGACGAATTTTCAAAAAAAATAATTTAATTCTCAACTAAAACAGATTAATTATCAACCAAACAGTTGCCTTTTTAACCAACAAGATTCATTTTCTACCAAACGAGGCGAATTTTCCACATAATACATAAATTGTCAACCAAAAATGGAATAGTTCAAGTTTCTGTTCAAAAAATTAATATGCAAAAAAAACGATTTTCCAACAAAATAGTTAAATTTTCTACCAAAAAGATGAATTTTCAACTTTAATGATGAATCTTCAACCTAAGAACTGAATTTTTAAAAAAGTAGTTTCACTTTCATCCATGTAGTTTTATCCAACCAAAAAGACGAATTTTTAACAAAAGAGTCGACTTTTCTTTGCGACAATATGAATTTCCAACAAAATAGTTAAATTTTCTACCAAAAATATGAATTTTCAACTCACACGGTGAATCTTCAACCTAAAAACTGAATTTTTGAAAAGGTTGTACCACTTTCAACCATGTAGTTTATTTCAATCAAAAAGACGAATTCTCAACAAAATAATTGAATCCACAACTAAAACAGATTATTTGGCAACCAAATAGTTGCATTTTTAAACAAAAAGGATTAAAAATTGATTTGAAGAAATACATTTTTAAACTAAATGACGAATTTTCAACAAAATACTAAAATTTTCTACCAAAAAGATGAATTTTCTACTTAAACGATGAATCTCCAACTTAAAAACTGAATTTTCAACAAAGTAGTTCCACTTTCAACCATGTAGTTTGATTCAACTAAAAAGACGAATTTTCAACAAAAGAATTGAATCCACAACTAAAACATATTATTTTGTAAGCAAACGGTTGCATTTTTGAACAGAAAAGATGAAATTTTTTCTAAAAAAAATAAATTTTCAAACCAAAAAAGATGCATCTTCAACAAAATAGTTGAATCCTCTATCAAAACAGATTAATATTCAACCGAATAGTTGCATCTTTAACCAAAAAAATTAATTTCCTACCAAAATAGAGAAATTTTCAACACAATACATAAATTTTGAACCAAATAGTTGAATTTTCAACTAAACAAGACAAATTTTTCGCCTAAATTGGATTAGTTAAATTTTTAGTTGAAAAAATTAATTTTCAACTAAAGAGGAAACGAATTTCCAACAAAATAGTTAAATTTTCAACCAAAAAGATTAATTTTAAACTAAAATGATGGCTTTACAACAACAACAAAATTAATTTTTAACATAGTAGTTCAAGTTTCAACCAAGTAGTTGAATTTTAAAAATTATTGAGTCCTCAACAGAAACAGAGTAGTTTTCAACCAAGCAGTTGCATTTTTAACCAAAAAAGATCAATTTTTAAATGAAAAAGACGAAGTTTCATCAAAAGAGTTGAATTTTCAACTCCATATTGAGGAAAATTATATCTGAAAAAATCTAGAAATACTTGGAAAAGGCATACCTGGAATTGTCAGAGAATTTTTTTCCAGGATTTCAGTAGACACCCTGCATATAGATAAATAGATAGATGCATATAGATGGTTTCTAAAGACACTCTTTTCTATAGCAAAATGCGAATGCATTTCATTAAAAATTGCAAAAATGAGCTATTTTTGGAATTTTTAATTGGCCCCCATCTTAAATATTTTTCGAAGTTTTGGACTTCAGGGATCATCGGATGCTTTGTAAAGCCACACTTTTTTTTATAGCAAAACTTGAAAATATTTGAATGAAAATTGCAAAAATAAGCTATTTTGGAATACACTGGAACCTCCATTTAACGGCCCTTCATATACCGCCTTCCTCGGATTTCCGCCGGCTGCATTTGAAGATGAGGGGGTCCAAGGAGCCGAGAGAGAGGTGTTCATACGGCCCTGACTGTTTACATCATAGAAATTCTTACAGAAGCCTCACGGACATCGCATACCATAACCCAGATCGCCGTTAAATGGAGGTTCTAGTGTATGTAATTGGTCGCTATCTTGGATATTTTCATAATTTCGAATTTTCCTGTCCACCATTCACATTACAATAATTTATTAGATTTTTTGCAATGTCTAATCACTCCTAGTTAATTAATATAGAAAATGCAATTTGACCCAAATTCTTGGATCCGCCATTTTTTAAATTTCAAGTTTTTCAAAATGAAGATATTTTAGGCATTATATAGAGTTTATGGTCCTATGTGGACGATTTGATTAAATAAAGCTGGAAAAGTTACGTAAATTAAACGTTTTTGCACAATCCCCCCCCATGTTAATCTTATGGGAAACCTTAAGTGCCTGGGGCGATGGGTAAATAATAACCGATTCGGCTCAAATTTGGAGGACATTCTATTTTCAGGCAATCAGAGCATACTCGCGAGTTGGAGTGGAATTGAATTTTTTAAAATTGCATTTAAGCAAAAAAATTTTAATAAAATATTATTTGATTAAACATTTTTTTTAAAGGCTTTATCTAAAGTTCATGGATTACATAATTTTTTCTCAAGAAGGGCATTTTGAAATACAACATAAGAAAGAATAAAGAAAATCAAGGTAGGCTTTTTTGAGCCATCGAGTATAAAAAAAAGTATGTATCATAAAAAAAAGCATGAAAGAGCTATTGTTATCGATTGGAAGCTCAAAATTTTGATTCTCCGAAGTCTTTCGGACTAAAAAATAGAATTTCAATTAATTATATTGAGACTGAGTTAACAAGGAGAACGTCAAGCGTGGTTTTTTGGTTTGAATAGGTTTGAAAAGAAAAAACACCACGAATGACCAAAGTAGAAAAAGTTAAAAAAAAAAATGTAAGTCGAGTGAAATCTTTGGTAACCTATATTTCTTTATACAAAAAAATAAGTAGCTACAGTTTAAAACAATCAATGATGTAAATTTCTGGTTTATGTGAGTCCAGCATAGAATCCGCTACGTAAAGCTGCTCGAAAAAAATGTTTCAATTTTCAGGAAAGACCTGGACTGGGGTTTGTTGGTATTGGACGGTATACGTGGAAGAAAGATAGTGGACGACTCCCTATTTTTGGTCCTAACAAATTTTGGATCACACACCCTGCATCATTTATTGCCAACCGTTGATCATGCTTATCTACCTCTCTGCACGGATGCTTATCGTGAAACTTGCAAGGAATTCGGTTTGAATCTTGATGACAAGATGACCCAATGGGAACATTTCAAGGGTCAATTCCAGCAACTGGTTCGAGTAGAATCAAAATGTAATACTAGAAAAATTTCCTGAGATCAATTTATTTATTAGCAATTGCTATAGCTGAATATATTTTTCAAAATATGTGTAGACAAAAAAGGCTTTAAAGCTGAATCAAATTTTAAAATAAAATCAGAGAAAAATCGTGTGTATTAATCGAAATGATAATCATAGTTTCCTGATTCCAAAATATGGTATATAAAAAAATATAAAGTAAGAGCTAGCTTAACCAGGAATATTTTGACGTGTCCAAATAACAAGGTTCTATCTCGGGGAGGACGCTTATGCGCCATACAATTTACACAAAAATTTGCAAACTTCCAGATATTTCTCCGAGATAGAACCTTGTCATTCGGACTCCTCAAATGAAACCTTTTAATATGCATGTACCGAGATAGAACCTTGTTATCCGGACATCTAAATATCTGTACGTTTGAATCGCTTCGTAAGGATGTAATGAAGGATGTGGATACTGCCGGTATATGGTAAGAATTAAGTTCTTAACTTTATTTATTGCTTATTTACTTTAATAAATACATATTTCGCTTTTTCTTTATAAATTAAATTACATTATAGGGTAGGATAGCAATAGACGACACAGTGTTGTTCGATTTGCTTACTGTAATGAGAATTACGACGATGTTTACCTTCTCTTGCTGGCTCGCCTCTAGTCCGCAGTTTTGTCCTCTGGATCTCGCTATCGCTCTATCTCTCTCGCCTAAATCTCTTCCCCTGTTCCCTCCCCCCCTTATCCCTTGATAGTTCGCCCAGCAACGTGTCGATTCGCTGCTGGTGCGACAAAAAACTGGCTCGCTGAGTATCCGCTCGAATTGTCCTACTTGTTCCTCATCGACAACTTTGTTTTCTTCTTCGTATGGACCTCGTGCATCAGTTTGATGAAACGTCGTCTGTGCCTTCACTCTCGTCCCTGTCTCGTGCTGCGAGCGATGACGTGTGAGTCCGTTCGATTTGTCTCGAGATAAATGATGTGTATGAGTTCGATGATGATGATGATGTTGCAGGTGGGATGACGTTGTTTGCTGACTTACAGTGACGAAATTACGGGTTTCTCGACGCGCTAGCTTAAAATTCACCATCGGGCTGTAGGTCGAAGCGTGGTGGGAATGCGGAACCGTCGAACTGGGGTTTGTTGAACGCAGGTCGATGTGGCTAAAATCATAAAAACAAATTGATTAAATCATCTGTAATCCACTGGAGATCTCGTCATGATCAGTAGATGGAGTATAGTTAGGTTAGTTTAACTTAACAATTAGAATTAAAAAATTCGGGACGAGTTAGACATATTTATATGTAGGGTTGATTATAAATGAATGAACGAAGAACAAGAAAGTAACAATTAAGATCAAGAATCGAAGTTAAAACAAATTCTTAATCACCCCCAGGTGAACCACCAAGAGAGAGTCGAAATTCACCTGATGGGGACCAATTTGTCGGCGATCATCGCATCTTTTGAAATTTTCTCTTAATTTTCAAGAACATCCAAGGGAAACGGATTAAACGATGTTGGGAACAAACATGATTGATGTTATCTCCAGTTTTCACCAACAGTCACATCGTCTATGAACGACGCGTTTGTGATTAATAAACATTCCAAATATCTACTGATCGCTGATGAAGATTAATGTCAAATGTCCCCTTGCTACCAAGAGTAGCTTAGATGCTATCTTCTGGATGACTGCGTATGAAATGTTTACATTAACTACACTAAGAACAGTTATTCACACGTTTGTTGTGTTTTCACCAATTCCGCACTCTATGAATCTCGTCGGCTTCCTCTAAGTATAAGTTCTAGAAGCTAGGAGGAAACGGACGGAGGGTCTTGGTACCTCTCTTTGTGAAACCCAAGATTCCATGGGTGTGTCCAGTCGAATGAGAATGACGATGATTATAAATATTACTGAAATTGATATTAATATTATTATTACTACGGTGAAGAAGGGAAACAGTTTGACAAATTATCTCTACGATGAAGCAATCTCCTTTTTATGTGCGAAAGGGGGTCACACGAACACGCTATTTTGACACGTATTTTCTCGCACTTACATGGACCAGCGCGATGGGTTATTCCAACGCGGCGGAGAGGTTGCGAGGCTTCTGTGGCTAAATCAAGAAATACAAGGATGGTTTAATCATTCCACCAATTGGAATTTCGCTATTTCGTTCTCAATTTCGAAATCCCTGATCCGTCATTCTGTGTTTAAAACAGCACAAATAACCTCCGGAGGTTGAATTTTACACAAGTAAATGAAGTAGTACCGAAAATTCAGTTTAAAATTGTTCGAAATGATCTTACCGCTGGACTGAGACCACGGGCGGCACTGCCTCCGCGTCCCTTAGTGCGGAACTTGGTGATGGCCTGTTCTGCGAGGTCTGCTCTTTCTTCGGCTTCTTCGAGCTCCTGTTGTGCTTTACGGAACTTGGCAAGATTAAGGGCGGCGATCTCCTCTGCCTCCTCAATTTGCCTCTTGTATGTCTTGATCTTCTGTTGCAATTTGTCGACCAAGTCTTGCATACGCTCGTGGTTTTTGCGGTCCTCATCGGCCTTAAAAAAAAAGAAAACGTTATTTAAAAATTAAAAGAGAACCTTATTATCAGTCCCATATCAGGAGAGACACCAACCTGGAAGCTGAGCTCCTTGATGCGGCGCTCTGATTTGCGGAGATTCTTTTGTGCGTCAGCATGTCGCCTTTGTTCACCGTCGAGTTCGTTTTCAAGCTCACGCACGCGTTGCTCCAGTTTCTGGATAGCCTTCTTTCCTCCTTTAAGTGCATTGGCTTCGGCTTCGTCGAGGCGGACTTGGAGGTCCTTAATTTGCGTCTCCAAAGCCTTACGGAGTTTCTCCTGTGTCTGGGCGTGGTCTTGTTCTGCTCTGAGTTCATCGGCCAATCTAGCGGCGTCAACCATCGCTTTCTTCGCCTTTTCTTCGGAGTTCTTGGCCTCGTTGAGAAGTTCGTCGAGGTCGGACTGAAATGATTATTCAAGATTATATAAGATTGATCAAGCCCTAGTCGAAATAAAACAACGATTATCGAAATCGTATTTTACTTACGTGGAGGGTTTGGAGTTCTGCCTCGAGTTTCCTCTTGGCCGCGGAGATAGAAGCGTTTTGGGCGCTGATTTCATTAAGTTGCTCGTGAGCATCAGCCAATTCTTGTTCAGCCTGGCGTCGGCCACGGTCAGCTTGTTCGAGGAGTTGTCTGCTTTCTTCAAGCTCGTTCTGGAGAGCATTTGCACGACGTTCAGAGATTCCGAGGAGTTCGCGTGCCTCATCACGTGCTCTCTGTTCCTCTTCAAGGGCGGTCTGTACATCCTTAAGTTGTTGTTGGTATCTTTTGATATTTTTTTGTGCTTCAGCGTTGGCCTTGTTGGCGTGGTCCAGGGCGATTTCAAGTTCGTTGATGTCGGCCTCCAACTTCTTCTTCATGCGTAAAGCCTCAGCCTTGCCCTGAAATAAAAATTGGACAGTCATTACCACTCTGAACTCGTGAGGTCCTTATAAAATATCTAGCCCCCTATCTCTTAAATTCTTACCTTAGCTTCGGCTTCGAGAGATGCTTGCATGGAGTCGAGAGCGCGTTGGTGGTTCTTTCTGGTATTTTCGAACTCCTCTTCCTTCTCTTGGATGCGACGGTCAATCTCCTGCCTAACTTGACTGAGCTCAAGCTGACTGCGCAATACTTTGTTTTCTTCCTGCTCGAGAGCCGCCTCGGCTTCCTCCAAAGCAGCCTGCAGCTCATCCTTCTCAGCCTCCAAGCGCTTCCTTGCCTTTTCGATTTCATGGATGTTTCGACCACCCTCTCCAATTTGGTCCAAAAGGTCCTTGACTTCATCGGCCAAATTCTTGTTTTCGCGACGAACCGCTTCCAACTGTTCCTGACTTTCTTCGTAAGCACCCTTGAGTCTGAAGAGCTCGGTACTATAGTTGCGGCACTCCTTTTGGCTGGCGTCGAGTTCGGCTGCAAGGTCGTCGACCTTGAGTTTCCATTCGCCAATGATTTTGTCGAATGCCTTCTGTTTCTTTTCTGCTGCGTTGGCAATGGCAGTAGCACGGTCGACTTCGAGTTGGAGATCTTCGACTTCTGTGGCAAGACGTTGTTTTGTCTTCTCCAGAGCAATGACCTTCTGGTTGAGGGACTCGATGGTCTCTTCGGCTTCGGCGAGGCGGCACTGCAGTTTGCGTTTGGCTTCCTCGAGTTCCTCGGCACGAGCAACTCCTTCCGATTCATATTTTGTACGCCAGAGCTGAGCCTCAGCGTTAGCCTTGCTCAACTGCCTCTGCAAATCGGCCTTACCTTCGGCTTCTTCCTCCACTTGTTCGCGGATATTGTCCAGGTCGTGTTCCAAATTGCGGAATTTGCCAAGAAGAGTAGCGCGTTCGCGTCCTTCCTCGTCGGCGAGCCTCTTTGTGTCCTCCAATTGTGTCGTCAATGATATCTTGATCTTGGAAAGTTGGTTCACCTGAAAAAAAAGTTTACCAAGTCAGTTTCCTTTTTGTTAACTTAACTAATGGCCATCACGTCATTGTCTCAAGAAATTAATCCTCACCTGTGATTCGGCCTCTTCCAACTGCCTCAAAAGATCGCTGTTCTCGATAGACAACTTCTTCTTTGCAGCGTCAAAGTCGTTCAACGTGCGGTTCACTTCCTCAAGTTTGCCCTGAGTCTCGTTCAATTGATGTTGCAACTGCTTGGCGATCTTCTCTTGGGCAGCCTATAGAGTATTTTAAAAATTAGAAAAGGAAACTTCCATCTCGATCCAGTTTGAGAAGTCTTTACTTGTATATCATATAAGCAGTGTTGGGTAAGTTACTTTCTTAAATGAACTCGTTAAAGTAACCTTACTTAACAAAAAAAGTAACTCATTATAGTTACTGAAAGATTCAACTTCAAGTTCCATTAAAAGTAACTCTAAATGTAACCCCTGCCCTAATTTTTGTAACATTGAAAAAAATGACACGGCAATCAACTTCGTTCCTTGTCCCAAGTTTTTGTTCTTTTCCAAATTAATAATTATTTTTGCCTAAATTAAATCAAGTTATTTCGATTTTTTTTGACAAAATTACCTTGAAGCATAAGAAAATTGAGGCTAGAAATGAAATCGATAGAATTTGTGATGGTTTAGAAATCAATGTTAGAAATCACAAATTTTGCTCCGTGAAAATGCACCCTGAAGTCTGCGAGACAGCAATATAGGTCTGCGAGCAAAGTAACGAAAAAGTGACTAAGATAAGGTTACAAGTTACTACAAAAATAGTAACTGACTTACGTTACAAGTTACATGTCTAAAAAAGTAATTCTGTTTCTAAAAAATTACAAAGAACGTAACTTTTTTAGTGACTTAGTTACATGTAAGAACTTACTACTCAACACTGCATGTAACGTATACCTCTGAATAATTTTCTGGACCACAAACATAAGAGACTAAGTATTAAACAAGCGGCAAGCACCTACAACAATGAATTGTTAGGAAAGATGAAAAAAATAAGGGATAATTTTTCTTCTCCCAGCTCCTGCTTCAGATTAAAGTTCCTTGAGTGCACCATGTTATCAGCGTTAGTATGCTGAATATGGTCGAAAGGGGAACGTAACGTTACCTTTTCGTTGCTGAGGTGATCAACAGTAGCGCGGAGGTCGTTCAATTCACTGAAGTACTGAACCTTCTCCTTTTCAATCCTGTTTCGGTGAACATGTAAAATAGCCGAATAGAGAGGATTAGAAACACATTCAGGACTAGCACACAGTTAACATAAAAAAATGAATCCATAGTCTGGAACAAAACCTATAAAATTTAGTAAAAATACTGGGGAAAGTTTGTATAACTGGTAGTCACGGTTTTCGAAGACGAATAACGATGAACGGTAAAAAAACATTGAAGGAAAGAGGATATTTTCCATGTAACAAGAATATTGGTAAACTGTTCCACGACACTTTTTGGAATTCAACTCTCAACCGGGTCTTTTGAAACTTAGTACCTTCTCCCTTGCGATGACGTCATTGGCTGCACGAGCGTTGTTCAGTACAACGTGGATGTCGTTGCGGCCTTTTTCGGCCCTATTACAAAGATCGGGACATTAAAGCAAGTTTTATCGCAGCCTGACTGATTGATCTAAATTTGAGGGAATCTTTTCATTTGGCTGAAAATATAGGCTCAATAAATAAGATTAGAAATAAATCAGAAGATCTACTTGCCTAGCCTTGATTTTGTTGAGCTGGTCGATTTGCTCTCCCATCTCAGCAACAGCATCATTATGCTTCTTGCGGAGAATGGCAAGGGCAGATTCGTGTTGGATGTTGGCTTCCTCAAGGTCTCTACGGAGTTTGCTAAGCTCGGCTTCTCTCTTCTTGTTGAGCTCAATCTGAGCAGAAGTAGCGCCGCCAGCCTCCTCAAGACGCTCACCGAGTTCCTCGAGTTCTCGTGCAAGGTCGCTGCGCTGCTTTTCGGCCTTGGCACGTGCCTGCCTTTCAGCTTCGACCTCTTCCTCGAGCTCCTCGATGCGAGCCTGGAGCTCCTTGACCTGCTTCTGTTGCTTGCCAACAAGGGACTGCTCGTCCTCCAGCTTGGCTGTGAGGGAAGAGAGTTCCTTGTCCTTGCGCTGGATGGTCTGTTCCAATTCCTTCTTATTTCTCTCAAGGTCGGCAACAGCCTCTTGAGTGAGCTTGAGGTCTCCCTCAACCTTTCTCTTGGTCTTCTCAACATCAGCGCTATAAAATAAAACAATAATTTATAAAAATAAATTTGAATTAATTTTTTCAAGTGTTATTCACTAATAGAAAAAAAGATAACGTACCGAACTTTCTTTTCGCGTTCAAGAGTGTCCTCGAGTTCATCAAGGGTCTGTTCTAGCTTGACCTTGACTTTGGTAAGGTGGTTGACCTTGTCCTCGGCAGCTTGGAGCTCCTCGGCGGTCTTCTGGTTGACCTCACCTTGATTCTTCTTTTCTTTGTTCAGCTTGTTGATGAGCTCATCTTGGTGAGCAATCTCTTCATTGAGGTTGCGGATTTGGTGGTCTTTGGTAGCCTTATCTTGCTCGGACTTCTGGATCGTCAATTCGAGATCCTCAATGTCCTTCTTCAAGCCGGAGACTTCTTGTTCCAGCTTCTTCTTTCCTTGGAAGAGGTTGTTTCTTGCCTCCTCTTCCTGTTGGAATCTGTCGGTGATATCCTAAGGAAAAAGATAGCATTCATCAATCACTGATCGGGGATCTCCATTGATAAAAGTCTGTCTCGAGGATATTGAAGAACCAGTCAGTTTATTATTCAGCAAGTACTAGTTTTATTAAGGCTTCATCAAATGATCAAAAGTAGAACCGTTTATTTGATCAGCTTACGAGTGACCATGTAAGTACTTGAATAGCGCCACTGCATCCAAGCCTTGAGATTAGGAACGGGGCTAACGATGCAAAGAGCTCGAAGCCTAATATTAGTATGGTTGGCTAAGATGGAAAGAATATTGGCACGCCCGATACAGGTAACTTGAAGCAAGGGGTCTCTCGATTCGTCATCTCAATATGACAGGGGGGCGGAAGTACCCGAGCCAAAAGATCATAGACGAAACAAAAGGAGCGGAGAAGAGAGAGGCCTGTGCGTCATCTTCGTCATTAATGAGCGCCACACACACACTCACCTGTTACCACTTTTCGTTCTCTACTGCTTCTTCCAGAAAAAGAAGAGGAAGAGGAAGCAGCGGAGGAAGAAGAAGCGGTTACAGACTGCACCACGCCTACTTTTAATAACCTGGAATCTAGGATTCCGTTAAATTTAGACTTTCGTGATCCTCCCCCTTCATCTCCTCCACGGCTTACTCTAAATGATGCACTGGCAAACTGCGAGGTAACGCCACCCAGATGAGGTTCACCAAGAGTATGACTGATTCCAATAGGCCGTTTGAAATCGATATCAAAAGGCTTAATTCTCCAAGTGCTTCTCCGATAAGATACTAATGGACCGAAGATTTCATAGCTAAGTAGAATCAATAAGTTCATTCACCGCTTGCAGTCGATAGCACTGCTCTACTTTAATCGTAAATCTGGGCCTGCCCTAATTTTCTGCATTAGTGACCTCTTAATGCAGATCACCTATTAATAATCAACTGCCAATAATTCGATTGACGCAACAAGTTCAATAAATAATTATATATTTAATCGATGCAATTTCAAAGATGACTATGACGTCACCAATAATGACCAATCCATCGCATGAGAGAATACGCCAAATCCACGTTTTGAAATTTTTTACTAAATAGGTAGTATTTCATATTGAGAACGTAACAAAAAAATCTTGAAATATACATTTCTTTGTGATATTTAACTTGAAAATCATAAAAATTATTACTTAAAAATTTCGATTTTAATTGATGTTAAATCAGTTTCAGGATCACACTGCGCCATGTCCATGAAAGGGATTTTTAATCTAAAAAAAGATGCAGAAAAGCAGTAGCTCAATTAAAATTTTTAATGAAAAATAACCATATACATGATTTTTTGTACGAC
>JAUMHM010000003.1:913532-942235 GCA_032362435.1 Melikaiella ostensackeni | reverse complement strand
TATATAAAGTCTATTTAATTGATTATTTAAGTATTATTCAGTATTGTTATCATATTAATATCATTTTTATTTTATTTTATTATTATTTACTGTTATTGTCCATTTTACTATCATTATTATTATTAATTATTCAATTTGACTAACCTTAAAATTTTCGGTGACTTGCAAATTTTATTTTAAGGCCGGTCAGCTTCAATTGAGGTTAAGTGACAATTTGAAAAATATCAGCATTATAAAATAACCTTCAAAGCAGCGTTCTTAATATTTCTAAATAATCAGTAATTTATCAATAATTTCTATTATTTAAGTATCTAATAAAAATACAGCAGTACAGAAAATTATTTATATGGTTAGTTTCTACTAAAAATCTACTTCTTAAATACTTTAATTAAAAAGTTTATTGGGCACGGCACACTCTGACCATCAAAAAGTGAATTTTAGTAAGTCCATATTGTGCCACATCCAAAATAGCTTTTTGATTATTTCTACTTAATTACATTATTAATTGCATTAAAAGGTGTGCCAGTACGCTATTTGCTACATATTACATATTGATAAGTTCTAAGATGAATTTGATATTTCTAAACATTTTATTTGGATATAATGTCATTAAAACTCTGAACCCAATTTTTTCAGTTTAACTGTGAGTTGCAATGGCGTATTCTAACTCTCATGCGACGAATTGGAGATTTGATTCAACACAGAGGGGATTCAATAAGAAAAAAAATATTGTTAATATTTTCTGCAAATTTCTATATTCTTGGAGAAAAATAATAATTAAATATATATTTTTTTAGCTGAAACGTGTTATCGAATGAATGTGATTTAATGAGATCAAAGTATTCAAATTCGTGCAGGATGATGGATTATACTTAGAACGTAAATAATGTATGAATCAAAAAGTGGAGAGTGTGATGCACTTGGGAAGAGGGACATAAGACTAGACGGAAACAATCATTTTCAAGATCCTCTCAATGATGGAAAAAAAACGCGGGATTGCATTTAGACAACACGGACTGGATTCTCGAAGAACAACTCTTCGTCCAATGGCTGGAATTTTTTTCGGTTATTTTCACGATTCTAAATATTCCACGGCTGACTAATGCACTCATCATTCTTAAGTCCCCCGTCCCAACACCGGAATTCCTGGCAATGCGCTAGTGTGGGGGCGATCTGTATTTTTCACGAAGTTATACCTTCATCTCCCCTCAACTTCTCCAGAGGGAAAAAAGAAGAATATAAAAGTAAGAATAAGCAGTGCTCATCTCGGCTCTTAATTTTAGATCACGGCTTATGAATCCACGCCGAATAAGCAGTTTTACTGGAACGAAAAGTGTCGTATATATGAAAAGATTAATTTGCGGAGGCGAGTCGGATTTAGAAAGATGAGTAAATAAGTATTTTGGTTATTTCATCCTCGTGCTGTAATTTTGGAGGGTGTAGTTTGAATATTCAGATGCCAATGTTTGACTTTTGTACAAATGGGAGTTATGATTTTGGATTTGATGGGAATCTGAATGTTTGATTTAAGGATGAGTGCTACTACTTGGAAAACTAGAATTTAGAGGAGTCACCTGTTTTCTATTACTCAGAGAACAGATAAGTCTTCGAATCGAGGAAAATTATTTTTCTTTTAAGCGACTGTCAACAATTTAGAAATGGAGTTTTAAAATCTGATGAGAAATGTTCTTCGCAGTCCAGATTCTAAAGAGCTGGTAATTAAGTTTTCAATATCCACGTGTCAGAATGAGCCACTATCTAAACAGCTGACTAGAAGAACCACATGTAGTTAGAAATTACTGGAATATCTGAGCTTTGGTTCTTCTAGTCTCAATAAAAATTGAATGTGAATAAAAGATACTTGAAGTTTTTTACTTACCGCCAATTGGGATTCGAGATCAGCCTTCTGGGCTCCAAGTTTGAGAGCCTTCTCCTGGTATTCAGAAAGGGCTCCCTTTTCTCCATCAAGATGCTTGAGAAGGTCGGTCTTTTCTTGCAATAGTTTGGTGTTGAGTTCCTCCAACTCTTTTCGCATTTTCTCCTCCCTTATCCAAGACTCCTCGAATTTCTTCGCCTTTTCTTGTAATTCCTGCAAGCCAATTTCAGGACTTGTGTTATCGCTCTCTAGGTCCGCCATGCTTTCCACTTGCACTTAAGTGCTCCTAATACCGTTGACTTTTCTTTCCTATTTTATCGAACTGTTGTACAAAATAACTTTTGTGGAAATAAAAGTCAAAATTTCACAGTAAAAAAAATTGATTGCCCAGTTCCGCACGACGCAGGAAGAAACGTCTTATTTTAAGTCGTTGACGATACCGCGAGGATTTAACGCATCGATGGGGTCCAGCTGCAATTAATCGAATGCAATTATATCTTTCTCGAATACTCGCGGTTCTTCGCGTGGTGCGTTCGTTCGATAATTCGATTGAGACAAGTGCACGAAGACCAACTTTGACTTACACGATAATAGGGGGAGGGATTGAGCTCAACGATTGGCTCGTGAGTTCGTGGGGGGAGGTTTGTTCGGTTCGATGCGCGCTCGTCTTCCAGACTGTCCACGGGTTTCCGCGAGTCTAAACTTTTCTGCCCAAAAACCTCGACTAAGATCTTGCGTGGGCCGCAAAACCCTCCCCTCTTAACCGCTGGATGAGGGGGCTTCTTAAAAATATTTATAACCGATCTCGGAACGGGATCTTCTTTAACTGGAAGGGGTCGAGAAACAAGCTAAAAATAAGTGAATCGCGCAGCCGTTTTCCAGAACTTTTCCAGAATTCGGAAAGGATAATCCATCCAGTGCACGTATTTTGAGACACGAGTTTCAAATTACCCTACCGATAACTAAAGAAAACCACAAGAAAAAAAAAGAAAAAAAGTTTGGAAGAGGGAATAATGATCGGTGAATGCGAATAGGACAATTATAACAAATTAGTTTTAATTTAGATTCGTATTTAATCTTTTGTAACCCGGAATTGAGAGAGGGAACCATAGAGACTTTATGATCACGTTAATTACCCCTACCTAATCGGATTAATAGCCGTACAAAATAGTTGCGCGAAAGAGCCAAAATAGAAACGTAGAAATTTATGTAGCACAGAGAGATATTTCGAGAAATGCTGCTCTGCCAGGCAGGTGTACTATAATTCATGGTGCGTGATAAAATTATATAATTTAGCCAAGAAAGTGATTAATTCTAAAGTTAAGTAATCGAAATTGTTGCATATGTGCAAAAACTTTTTGAAATTGTTCAAAATAAATCGAAAGTTACAAAAAATAAAGAATATTCTCAAACTGTCATTTAATCTTGGTGCAATTTAATCCAAACTCCTGTCACTTTTAAAGAGCAACGTCTTGGAATATCTGCCAAGTGATATACGCAAGTGACATTAATATCAATGTGAAGCATAATGCTATTACACAAAATTGCAACTTTGATTTTATCACCCGTGAAATATAGTAACTTGAACCCACCTACTGATATGTATAAGTAAATATTAGAAATACTTACGGCAAGTTCGTCTTCGATACGGGTGGCGTTGAGAAGGGGTCGGACTTTCTGCCACAATTTCCACCATGGCCAGGTGCGCAGTTGAAGATATCTGCGCAAGTTGCGTTGTACAACTTGGAGGGCCAAACGCTGTTCTTGGAGTTTTTTGTAGTCCTTACGGGCCAAGTAACCCCTCATGAAGGCCTGCATCCAGGAGAGAATCTTGCTGAGACGTTCGTCACGGAATTCTTCCATCTGACCCAAGACTCCGGCACGGAAGAATACCTGATAATTTTATAAGCAAGTTCGAAATTCGATTCTTTCTCCTCAGCCCCTACTTTCTCATTCAAATTTATGAGTCACTCTCTGTAAATTTCATGCAGATTATTCACGACTAGTTTTATTCAATTTGAATTTCCCGCTCCTTAAATTATAGCCTAAGTGGCTTCTCATCACGGGAACTTCAATTCTCTAAAACTGGATTTGTAAAGTTTTGTTAGGCCACACACAAAAGCTTTTTTTTCTGAGAAGTTTTCATTAACCAATCAACCTTCAAAGTCATTTCGAGTTTCACAGAAGAGTCTTTATTTTAAAAGTATTCACAATCTGTAAACACTCGCTGAAAAGATATTCCACCGAATGATTTATTCGAAAGGTCGATTGCCTAAGAAATTCTTTGAAACTGCATCGATAATACATGTGTGTTTACCGTCTGTTAGTGTCTGTTCGAGCAAAGGGTTTTTTTTAGAAGCGGGTCGTTAATGTCGCGACACTTAGTACACTTTGCAAAAACACTGATTTGAAGACACTGAAGGCATATTTCAAATTCGAAACAAGAGACCTGAAGAGTTAGTTATAAACTCATTGTGAATAAAAAGTCAATGAAATCGTATCTCGTTAGGGAGTCAAAAAGGTCTCCAAAGATCTGATTGCGTTTGCAGTAACAAAGGTGTCTTGTACCTTACTGCGACCCATTTGGTATTGCTCAGGCTCGATGTTTATCGATTCGAGAACAACTTCAGCAACCTTTTCTGGTGTCATGTTGTCGGTGATTTTTTTGGCGCACAGAATTTTGTATCTGTTTGGTCCAGGGTTCAAGAGGAGTAAACAAACAGAAAAAACACAAAGTGTTAAGGTGTGCAATCTCGATGTCTAGTTATGAGATGCAAAAAGGGTAGATGAATTCTACATGGGCAAAAATGAGGCCTAACCGGGATCGGGTTTTTGTAGGTTCCTCAAAACTAATTCTTGGTCCAAGAAAGCAAATTCAGCGTAAACGTTCATTAGAAATTAATATTGCCAATTTATCAATTCGTTCGTCAGTACTAAACCACAATGATCTGAATTGTTAAGAGGAATAAATTCATTGGGTTTTGTAACCAAGAATTAGTCTTATTTTTACGATGTGATTAATTACTACAAGATAACAGATGATAAACATTGAGATTCGCGCCCAGTCAATAGGGTTTGCGGAATTCTGCCGGCGGAGCCAGTATATTGACCTATGTTAAAGCTGTAAAATTAAAATCAAACTAGCAATGGCATTTGATTGGAATTGGAAAATTCGTGCCTTGGTGTGTCCAAGACGGTATTGATCGGCCTCCAGGCCAGATGCTTCCAGAACAGCGCCAGCAGCCTTCTTCGGATCACCTCCGGCTGCATCGACTGCAGCGGGTGCCAAGATTTTGTACCTAAAGTTGGGGGTCACGCAGAAACAGGGCGAATCCATTTATTAGTTTAGGACAATAACAAACGTATGATATGATTGATGTATAAGTTATGGGGTCAAAATATTGATAGGAGAAAAATACTGAACCAGGTGCAAATACTAAAGAGGGTAGCAATACTGAAAGGGGTCAAAATACTTTAAAAGGGGCTAGATTGTCTTCGGTGGCTTCTTCCTGGCATCCTCTCTCTGCGTGGCTTTAAGGTGATAAAGATTTGACAATGCGATGGAGGGGAAAAAATCTCGTTGATAAAAACCGAGGTTTGGATAACAGTCAGTGGATACAACTCATGAAAGATAAATTAACGTGGGTCACACGACTAAGGGGATCATTAATATGGAATCGAGTTATACTCTTCATCCTGAGAGAAGTGAAAATCATGGGACATCGGACTTTAAGGGCAGAGATGCTTGAATTTCCATTCGTTGGGTTACTGAATATGCATTTGAGTTTTCTATCATATCTTCTATCAAATCTCAGAGGGTAACACCGAGGACTGGTAAAATTTTTAAGACTAGCCTTCGTATGACCAATTCTGTACATGTCTGGATCAAGACCGGTAGTCTCCAAACATTTGGCTGCTGCCACTTTAGGATCCTTTTCTGCCGTCATTAGAGCGGGTGCTAAGATGAGGTAACTATTCCCCAAGAAGATTATGATTACAAAAGATTCTACTTTGCGAGCTGGATTGAAATTTATCAAAATAGTGCTTATTTATCGATGTCAATGTTCCTTTCCTTTAATTGGAAAAAATGATTTAAAAAAGAATTGACAGGACGTTTTGAATCAGGACTAGCAAGAAGTGAACATCATGAGCTTAGGCCCCGGAGCAAATGCATCCATCAATCTTGAAGTTATTGGTTGATTCTTACCGCAGTTTGAAGTCAGGATAGTTCATTCTGTTGGGGAATCCTTTACGACAGATACGGATACCCTCAAGTACACCGTTACAGGTCAGCTGGTGCATGACCAAGTGAGAGTCAATGACTCCAGGTTGTTTCATCTCGTTGGGAATGATACAACGGACGAAGTGAGGTTGGGTAGCTCTCAAAGTGGTCATCAGGTTGTTTAGCTGTTCCTTGTATGATGAAGACACAGTAGAGAAACCACCTCCCTTCTTACCACGTCCTCCCTTGCCACCGGCATCACCACCGCCACCACCAGACTGCCCTGGATGGTCAGCGAAGATTTCTACCAACAGTTTATTGGCAGATTTTTTGAACTGGTCAACTACGGTGTCGTTCAGCGGGTCCTTGTTCTTCTCGAGCCATCCAGTGATGTTGTATGGTACCTGTGAATAATTCGTGATTAGACTAAAATATCTGTACAAAATGTTAGAACAAATTAGATATCATAAAGTTGATGCTGAAAATGTTCCAGAACAAATCAGCTATTCCTTCTTAACAAAGCGCACTTACGTTTCCGGCATAATGGCCAATAGCGAAGTGGGCAGCTTGTTGACCAGGCTTGGGTGGTTTGGGCTTCAAGAAGTTGGGACTCTTGCCGAGATGGTTATTGTTCAACTTCTCCTCGAACGTCTTGTCGGTGGCTTTGGGGAACATAGATTCTTCCTCAAGGATGGACAAGATACCCATGGGCTGTTTTAAGGAAAAGAAGTTCGAATGAGTATCAAAATTAGAGTCACTAATTTACGGCCTAGAAATTTCCAAGAGTAGCGTTTTTGTTTAAGTGTCAAATTTGCGTTAAATTATTGCTAATTTTACAAAATTTGTCGTAAATTTTACTGGCACTACGAAAATCACCAAAGTGATAATATTTACTGGCAGCAAGTATGCGAACTACGATGATATTGGGTATTGATATTAAAACGTCTTTGTTAAAAATGATATACATAAAAAAAATGAATGTAAATAATCAGCTTATGAATATATATAAACAATTTATGAATACAAAGACGCAGTTTATGAATGCATGAAAAACTTCGCTACTCTTAGTACTCTATTCTTATGAAACTACTGCAATTTTCCTTTCATTAAATGGAGGGGCTGATTTCTGCAGCTACATTCAAGGAAAGATAATTTACAGTTTGTAGCTGGTTGACAAAGATGGAAATGACTATCAAAACTCGTCAAGGAATACTGGTTGAAAAGATGAATTCTAGATTGCGTTTGAACTCTTCCAATGATAAAAATGTCAATTGGTGATGCCAATAGTGATTCAAGTAGTGTTCCAAATTAAGACGTAAGTCATCTAAGATTCATCTCTTCAATTTTAGGCTTTTAGAGCGTTTGCGTTGATAGACAGAGACACATATACATAATCAGGAGGCATATACGAGGCATATACATATACGAGCAAGCCCACAAAACTGGCTGATGTTATTGGAAACACACTAGAGGCCACAAGAGTTAGTAGCAGACGACCCTTTTACCTTCTCTATGAGATCAATGGTGCTTTGCAAATCCATACCGAAATCTATGAAAGACCATACGATTCCCTGTCGTTCTTATTCTTCCTGCTCGAGTACGAACATGAAGTGGTTGAAGTACTGCTGCAGTTTCTCGTTCGTAAAGTTGATGCAGAGCTGTTCGAAGCCGTTGAACTAACGTGCAAATGCAAAACACACAGAGCACATGAACGCTTAGAGAATACAAAGAAAAGAGGCAAGAAGTAAAGATAGAGTCGTGTGTCATCACGAGTTTCAGCTTTCAGGACATCAGATCTTAAAATTGCGAGAAGGGTTTCATCCACCCTTATCACTGTGGATATTAAGAGAAGTGAAAACATGATTGGTTAGTCACGTGCACGAGGATAAAAGAAAACCGCAGATGCTATTTCGTTGGCTTTGACACAGAGTGGCAGTTGCATGCTGGAGTGCGTTTCATTTAAAACGACGACCCCTCGTTCATTGTCTTTGATCTGCTTCCTTTTGATTTATGATCGATATTTTTAATCTCCATCGAGGAGTACCTTCTCAATCAGGTCAATTGTTGTCTGAAGGTCCATTCCGAAGTCAATGAACGTCCACTCAATGCCTTCCCGTTGGTATTCTTCTTGTTCAAGGATGAACATGTGGTGATTGAAGAACTGCTGCAACTTCTCGTTGGTGAAGTTGATGCAGAGCTGTTCAAAGCTGTTGAACTGTTCGTGCGGGATGATGAAAACAAAAACAGAAAGGCAAGACAGCGGTCAATGTACTGTTTTCTGCCGGATCGGTGTAAAGAGAAAGGGTTTCTTCAATTTTCAACCGAATACAATGATTTTTGCAATGGAAACTATAGGTACATTAATAGATGAAAAATTTTGTAGTGAGTTGATTATTGAAAATTGAAGAAGAAAAGGTCACTGTGAAGAGAAAGATGTTATTTGACCACATATCGGTTACATTAAGGAGTTTTAGGTTTTTTAATCTTCTGGTGGGGACCGTCTGACACTCTTTGTGCTGTTTGCAGGGTGTAATGGGGCAACTTTTATAGTGCCTTTGTGAGTAAAATGATCCCTTGGAGGTTAGGGGAATTAGGGTCGTGATCAGTAACCTTCACCGGTTGTTGATATGGGGGAAATTCACTGATGTGACAAAACAAGTTACAAATAGGAGAGGACTCGAGCGTTTCTGTTGCGCCCTTTGGTAATTATAGTTGTATACAAGAGAGAATGTGAAAGCATGAAGAGGGAATGATAGTAAGAGTGGTCAGAGAAGTAAACTCTGAGTTCGATGGTAAATGAGAGAAGCTGTTCGGTACCCGTATTTGTACCTTGGACTTAAATCGTCACCCAAACATCAATTAAAGCTCGCAAACTCTTCTGGTCTAATGCGTCCTTTCTGCTCGGCAACATTGGGTCCTTCTTACTTTTGTTTGCGTGAATGTGATTCTCCACTTTTTTGGCTTAGGCTTAATTACTTATACCTTTTCAATAAGTTCAATACAGGCTAGCAAGTCCATGCCGAAGTCTATGAAGGCCCAGTCAATGCCTTCCTTTTTGTACTCTTCTTGTTCGAGTACAAACATGTGATGATTGAAAAATTGTTGCAACTTTTCGTTGGTAAAGTTGATGCAGAGCTGCTCAAAGCCGTTGAACTGTTCGGGAAAGGCAAGGCAAAAAGAAGAACGTAAAGGACGTTTGGAAAAAGGCGCATATTTTTAGAATGGATGTGTTGTAATAATGAATGAGTGTCATTGTGTATTTTTGTAAGGTAATATATCTAAGAAATTATGAAGTTTATGAATTTCTCCACTATTATATTGAAATTTTTATTCATAACAGATGAGAAACTTCTTTCGCAAAGTCATTTCACTAATGTTTAAGAATTATGTCAATGCTGAATTTTTCTGTGTGGTGTAAACTTGGAAATAGAATTCGGTAAAGTAGAAAGGTGTTTAAAGAAAAGTCGGTTGTTAAGACGTCACCTTCTTCTCCATCGTTCTAATTCTAAGAAAGTGAGAGGATGGAATGTGGCTAAGGATATGAAAAAGGATATGAAAGTCCAGCTTCTAAGCGAGAAGAAAGATAAAATAATGTAAGAACGGAAAAGTAGTAAAAAAACAGTGGACGATCACTTGTTAAGCGTTAGGTCAAGATTGGCTGAAGCCGCCATCTTTCCAAGCTGCTTCGATCAGATCAGATCGATATTGATCTGTCGATATATTTCGGCGTTGTCGATCTGTAATACCTTCTCAATAAGTTCGATACAAGCAAGTAGGTCCATGCCAAAATCTATGAACGACCACTCAATGCCCTCTCTCGTGTATTCTTCTTGTTCAAGGACAAACATGTGGTGGTTGAAGAACTGTTGAAGCTTCTCGTTGGTAAAGTTGATGCAGAGCTGCTCGAAGCTGTTAAACTGTTCGAGCAAAGGGCAAGACAACGGTCAATTTTATTGTTTTGATTTGTGCCTGGGAAACGTTGATTGCGTTTTTGCAAGGGTCAGCCTTGGTTATTAGGGTTTTATAGGCTTGGATTCATTTCTGGGTTTGTATAAATGCAATTTCAAATTTACTTGGATATCGCATTGAATTTGATGCGCTTTGATATCCGTTGTCATGACGGACCACATCTCCTACTACTATAAAAATAACTATAATGACCCAGAGGGGGTCAGTTTGAGGTCACTGAACATCGCATTTTTCAAACCTCCGTTAGTAAGTCACTTTGTTACATAAATACATAAATCTCAAATTATCACATGCCCTTGCTATGATTCCACATGGAGAAGGGAATTTTGATGAAACAGCCAAGAAGTTTTAAAAGCTAGTAAGTGTTTTTGCCAATTGAGCTGATTTACCAATATTTATTCTCTCCAGGTGCATGTGCAGTAGGGTGGTCTTTATTTACATGGTAAAAATTTCTTTTCGGGATTCGTTTGCTGCCACTCGCGATTAAGCTGCGAATGTCCAAAATTAGAATGTCTTCCAAATTTGAGCCAAATCGGTCAATATTTACCCATCGCCCAGGCACTTAAAGTTTGCCATAAGATTAACATGAGAGAAAATGTGCAAAAACGTCTAATTTACGTATTTTTTCAGTTTTTATTTAATTCAATCGTCCACATAGGACAATAGTCTCTATGTAATGCTTAAAATGTATTAATTTTGAAAAACTTGAAATTTCCAAAATTTCCAAAATAGTGAACCCAACAATATGGGTAAAAAAATACATCTTCTATAGTTATTGAGTAAGAATTATTAAACATTGTGAAAAATCTATTAAATTATTGTGAAGTAAATGGTGGACAGGAAAATTCCAAATTTTTAAAAAAAATCAAAGATGGCAGCCAATTCAATATTCCAAACATAGATCATTTTTGGATTTTCCCGTTAAATATTCTTAAACTTTGCTTAAAAAAGAAGTTTGACTTTAGAAATCATTCGTGGGTTCCAGAAGCTCAAAATTCTGAAAAAAAATCCAAAATGGCTACCAGTCGAATTTTCAAAATTGTTTTACTTTTATACTTTTCCAAGAAATAGTCCTAAACTTCGCCAGAAAATAAAGTTTTTCCTAAAGCATTTTGTGTTACTATTAGAACTTTAAAATTTTGGAATAAGTTTAAGATGACAGCCAGAAAACTTTGCAAAAATCAATCAGTTTCGAAATTTTTGAACGACATATGTTTAAATTTAGGACCTGTTTGAGTTTAGGACAATTTCGTTTAAAGTGTAAAAGTAAAACAAGTTTGAAAATTATACCAACCGCCATCTTAAATTTTTTGAAATTTTGGTTTTCTGGGATCACCAAATGATATCTGAAGTTAAACATCTTTTTCTAACAAAGTTTTGAAGTATTTCATTGAAAACTGCAGAAATGAGCTATTTTTGGAATTTTTAATTGGCAGGCATCTGGGATTTTTTTCAAAAGATTGAACTTCCGGGATCATCGAATGCTTTCTAAAGCCACACTTCTTTTTATAATAAAGTTTTCAGTTATTTCATTGAAAACTGGAAAAATCAGCTATTTTTGGAACATTTAATTAGCCGCCATGTTGGATTTTTTCAAAATTTTGAATTTTTCTGTCCACTGTTCACTTTGCAATCATTTATTAGATTTTTTTACAATGTTTAATTATTCTTACTTTATGACTAGGGAGCGCTCATTAATTACGTAAGAAGCAAAAGAATAAATATGAGAGAGATGAATGCATGATCTACGAGATTCTGATAAAGATCACAATATAACATGTATTATTTTGTTCCCTCACGTAATTAATGAACGCTCCCCTATGAAAAATTGAATTTTTGACTCATATTGTTGGATCCGCCATTTAGGAAATTCTGGAAATTTCAAGTTTTTCAAAATTGATGTATTTTAAGCATTACAAACAGATCATCGTTTTATGTGGACGATTGCTGTGAATAAAAAATGGAAAAGTTACGTAAATTAAACGTTTTTGCAGAATTTCTTCCATATTAATCTTATGGGAAACTTAGAAAGCTTCAGGCAATGGGTGAATATTAACCGATTTGTTAAAAATTTGTATCACGTTTTATTTTTGGGCAAGCGCACCAGAATCGCGAGTAGGAGTAAAAGACTTCCAAAAAAGAAGTAAATAAGGAACACCCTCATGTGTAGGATTTGTTGTCCCTTCGCTTATTAGGAAACGATTTGGGGATCACAAATATAACAAACTGAGAAAATGTTTCAAGGTGAAGTCCACTGTTTTATGATGAAGATGATGTTTTTGTGATAAGATCGTGGAGGGTGTACAAGGTTTGTAATATGTATATATTATATTATATATTCCAAGTTCTAATCCTACAAATATCTTGGTAGCATAAAAATGGATAAATTGTGACAGACGAGTCACAATACAATGGGATAAAGTTCACAATTGGTAAATCAAAACTGTAAAGGGGAAGAAAAAGTTCATGCTTATCTGTCAATGCTCGGGAAATAAAACTGGGTTTGGGGTTCACTCTGGAGTACAACCTTGAAATCTCGCTCGTGCTTCTCCTATTTTGTAGAGTCCAATGGTTCACAGAGGCTATACAATTTGTGAAAAAGTTTCAGATTGTTCTAGGGTCACTTTTAAGAAAGGGATCATATCTCTTCAAGAGGTTATCATGCTATGTGGGAATAAGTATCCAACTACAGTGGATAAAGAAGAAGAAAAGGGTTTCGAGCGGGGCTCTCCAAGAAAGTCTCGAGACTTTCTCCTGGAGTTCTACCTTTTCAATAAGTTCAATACAGGCTAGCAAGTCCATTCCAAAGTCAATGAAAGCCCAATTGATTCCCTCTTTTTTGTACTCTTCCTGTTCGAGTACAAACATGTGGTGATTGAAGAACTGTTGCAATTTTTCATTGGTGAAGTTGATACAAAGTTGCTCGAAACCGTTGTACTGGGGAAAACGAAATACACGGGTGGAATCTTGAGCTCGAAAAAAATTAAGATAATTCTGTTTCGAGTTTTGGGTACCTAACAATCGCTTAGGGGTGTTCCTATTCATGTTGAAAGACAGAATATATTAAGTTTGAAAGTTGAACCCATTATGGTAGATGTATTTTTAAGGTTTGATTTTTTATCTGGGTCTACCAATCAGGTTTCGAGTTTCTATTGTATTGATCACACAAGCCTACTTTCAATTATTTTCTTTGGTGCAGAAACCTAAATAAATGTTTCTAAAGGAAGTTGACTGACTAAATGGATCCATTGTCTAAAATGCTCTATGACCTCTCGTTTTCAAGATATTCTCACTTAAAAGTTGTAAAATGTCCATTTGTCATGTTTTTCGAAGTATAATGACTCTAAAATAAAAGGAGATAAATTATTTGAGAAAACGGATTTGAATTCTGCGTGAAAAAATCTATAAAAGCCACTATTCAAACATTAATTTCGGTCACGGGGGTCTTGTAAACCCTCTGTAAGTGAAGGGTTCGAATTGTCAACTATACTGCCTCATTCTCGCTGAAATTAAATACAACAACGAAGAGTTAATGAATAACAGGTTCTATTTTAAAAACAAAAAAAACTTCTTTGCCATTAAAATAAAACCTGTTATTTATTGACCTCTTGCTCGTATTTGATTTTACAAAGAATGAGGTAATTTACATTGCAATTTCCACCCTTCACTTAGAAAACCACACCGTGACCGAAGTTAATGTTTTAATAGTGATCTTGATAGATTCTTTCTTGCGGAATTTAAATTCGTTTTCTAAATTATTCTATGAGTTTTCAGTTTAGAGTTATTCCACTCCAAAGATTCAGCGCGTCAAATACCTTCAGAAACACCATCCAGCATTCTGCAACAAAATCAATGTAGGCCTGCGTTACCTAACTAGTTGGCTAGATCCTCAATTTTTTGATGGAAAATGTACTTGCTTTAAAATTTTGATCAGGATCGAACCAAGGTTGTTCATGTATGTGAAGATTGTTATTAAGTTTGATGAACTTACGTCGAAGATCTCAAAACCAGCAATATCCAGTACACCAATGAAGTGTTGACGTTTTTGCTTGGTGTCTAAGGTTTCGTTACACTTCTTGACTAACCACTTGAACACCCTGTCGAACATGGCCTTCGACATGGCACCGACAGAATAGGCTACCTGGTCCTTGTTACGACCTTGGGTGACAAATTCGTTACCGACCTTGATCCTCGGTTTCAACAAGTTCTTGTACATATCTTGGCAGTCGACACCGAGCAATTTGGCGACACGTTCACCTTCCTGAAGAAGGAAACTCATGTATGGAATTTTTCTTAAAATTTGTTGATAAACAGCTTAAATGTTTAAAGTTACTGACCTCCGTACCATCAGCCTCAGCCTGTTCTTCACGACCCCTCTGCTTGAACTTCATGCCTCCCATGTGCATTACGGAAGCGGTGATCTTGTAAATGTCGTTCTTCTCTTCTTGGGTGAATCCAAGAACGTCGAAGGCTTGCTACAATGGTAAATATTCTGTTAGCTAAAGGAACTAGGTTTTCGAATCAGGAGCGAACTGGTTTTCAAATTTCAGAATTAAACTTGAGGATGAAGATTCTTAGGACTTGGTTCGCTTCTGATTTGTATCTTGCGTTTGATATGAAAGAATGCAGTTAATGTGAATAAAAAAGAAGCCACAAAAGCGAGAAGGTGAAGGAAGCACATTGCGGATGATACAGTAACAGAAATTAGCATATCAAGACCTCGTCATTTTACTAGAGACGGACGGACATCTAGCTTAAGCTTGTCTTGGCGCAACAGAAGAGTCGCAAAATTTCCACTCTTTTATTTTTTTTTATTTTGTAATATACTTGATCTTTTGAAAATGTATGTAAATAGTGGAAGTTTTACAATCGTAACAGAAGCTACAGCGCGACGAAAGGACATATTTTACACACTGAGCGCAGAGAGCGAAGCTGAAGCACAGCTCGTGTTAGATAGCCGCTTCTTCCCTGAGCTCCATAAAAAAAATAAAAATTACAATATCATCGATATTGATAAAACACGACGAAAACAACCGTATTCGTTTGATGTCGGTACGAACCGCAGCTTCTTTGGTTTCTACGATTTTCTTTTTTTTTTCTGTATTTTGCACATCAGCAAGTTTGCGTCTTGCTTGTTTCCGTTCCCTGGGCGGAAAATTTTACTTCTGGCCATGCCGGAAGTTCAGGACTGTGGAAGAAAATCGAGTGTCGCTTCTCGAATATTCGTTAAGTTCCAACGTCAGGTATCTTGATTTTGGGACACTTCAACTCGAGTAGCACTTGGATCATGAAGGTCTGACTAGTTTTACATTTTCTTCGGGCATTAACACTACTCGAGTTTGAATATTTGGAACATCAACAATTTCGAAATCAACCATGTCTGATTATATAAGGTTAGGAAGTCTGATGTATAAAAGGAAATTGAAGAGGTATCAAACGTGTTATAATACTTATGGTGTGTGGTATATACTTTAAGTCAATTTGGCCAACGATAGTTGGTGTTCTCATACTAAAAATCTCGATCACTTATCCAGGAAAATTATTAATTCTTCTGAAAATTTCAGAAGAGTATTTAGTATAGTTAATTTTGCTGGATTAGATGATCCGTAAGGGCCCAAATACTACTTGGAAAATTGGATGGTCAAGATGCTGGGACCAGATAAAAAAAGATTTCGGTTTAAATCATCCCGGAGGACTTACATCCGTGAGCTGGCATTCCTCGCCGTCGTCCATTCCGGGGATCGTGATCTTTCCCTGGGACACGTTGTAATAGTCGTATATGTTGTTCGATAAGAAACACATTTCTGTGGAAGTTTCAGATATCGATTAAATTTTCTTCTTCCCATAAAATTGTGACAACTATATAGACATGGAAACCTGTTCATAAATTCTTGAAGACTTCTGTTATGGAAAAAATTATATTCTAGACCTTCGCTTAACACTTTGTAGATGAGTTCACGGGGGTCAGACGGGACTATAAATGGTTTTCGGTCGGGTTCTTTCTTTCCGGAAAACTTGCAGAATTAAAGTCTTATTCTGGTACAAAAAATTGAAATTAAATTTGGGACTTATCTCGGATTGTTGAAGTCACCTCAGAAAATGCAAGTTTCTTAAGTTCTTGATGTAGTTCTTGGTGTAGCTCGATAGGGAAGAAAAAGGCTTTAGTAAAATGCTGATCGGGGAGCGGGATTTGGGGGGATATCGCGACGAGATTTCCTAATTTCCAATGCTTTGCCCCTGATTTCCCGCCCCCCGTCAACGACAGCTGCGTGCAGTGGTTATGGCAGGAAGCTGTGCGGCGGGGGGCGAGGCCTGCGTCATGGAGCTTCCTCGAGTCATTCGTGACACCTTTCTTTTTTCTGGTTACCTTTGAGGTTAAGTGTTTTAGAATTTAATCTTTTCATGACATTGATTTTTAATTTAAGTAATAACTGAAATGAAAGGATCCAAGAGGTAAAAGATTTAGGTGCACGGATGTCAAGGTATCCGCAGATCGAGAATGGACTTACGTCCGTGACTTCCATCTCAGAAGAGTCGTTGACCCCCGGAATTCTCGTCTTACCCTGGCTAATGTAGAAGTAGTCTCCAATCCGGTTGCTCAGCAACGTCAACTCTGTGTATCGGTAATTGTTCAAACTGTTTTCCCCTTTTGACTCAAAAAATTTTTGGGGTACACGAGAACACGACACGCAGAAGGGTAGCAACCTTCTTCGGTTGGTTTCGGTCAGCGAAAGAGTGGCTTGGCGAAAACGAGGTGCAGGCAAATCAAGTTATTCACTTTTGCCTCGCACCAGGTCTTCGTTAGCTGCGGCGGTTATTAACGAAACAGAAAAATCAGCAGAGTGATAGATAGAGATAGACGAAGAGAGTTGCTGAAAGAATGAAGAAAATGTGTTGAGTAGAAAGAAGACAGAAGGAGAATCGAAGTGATAGACAGAAGAGTCCATGTGGTGCTGTAACAAGGTCTAGTGTTTATATCTACATCTATGAGAAATAGTGTGGAGGCTGAAACAGAAGAAATAAAGAGAAAGAAAGAAATGGAGATGTAGAAAAATAGATATTTTGATAAGAAGATGCAGCGAAATAGAAGAATAGAGAAAAGTGGAGACGTAGAGATTGGCGGCAACATAGTTCAGACACATAACAAATACTGAGAAGCAGGTAGCACGGTGAGGTCTGTTGGCAGAATTTGGCCAAGACTGGTGAGCTCTAATGCTGGACGCAGAAGGCTTATATACAAGTTTAGAGCCCACCGTAGAGAAGCATGCACTTACGTCGGTAACAAGAAGTTCCTCGCCGTCATCAAGACCAGGAATGGTGGTTTTGCCTTGTGACACAAAGTAGTAATCGCGGATGTTGTTGGACAGCAGACAAATCTCTGAAGGTACAAATGAAACAACATGCGGGTCAGCCATGAACCATTCCATGTTTTTTGGTGGCTTTCAAAGGGTTCTTGGCCATTTAAGAGTCCAACCATAGGTGGTTCTAGGTGTTTTAAAGGGTTGAGGATAAGGAGAAAAGCATTCACCATTTCGTTGAAGAATGGTTACTCTACTGGGAAATAGCGAAAGATCCAAAATCTAGAAAAGATCCGGAATGTATGCAGCAAAATCTGATCAAATATAATCAATCAATAGGTTTTCATCAGATCAAGGATTTTTCGCTGTTTTTTTAAGGTTCTCTCATTCTCGGAAGTTTTCAAGGAATCTATAAATTACTCTACATCTACTGCAATAGAGGAGTTGCCTCTCATGGGGTGTTGATTGGCGGTACTGGTCTTGTAAAATACCGTTTGCTCCTTAAGGTATCATCTTTCAAGTCAAAAATCCTCTTGGACTGTTGTCTACCCAAGAGGTTAGCTAACTACTATCTACGATGAGGAAGCACACGTCCTTGAGATAAGGAGTTCTCGTCTTTAATGTATTCTTGAACTTCATGTTTCGAAAGATTCTAGTATTTGAAATGATTGTCAATTGCTAAGTATCCAATTCTTCAAATGCGTGTGCTTGCCCAACTCGATCTAATCGAAGAGTCGTTCAAACTCGCGCCTCTGAGTGAACCAATAGATGCAAAGCTAAGTCAAGAAGGCACTTGGGTCGGTCCAAAAAAAGAAGACAACTCATTGCAAAAATGTGAAACTATAATCCCGCGCCATCCGTTCGACGGTCGCCCTTACGTCGGTCAGCTGACATTCTTCGCCATCGTCTACGTTGGGGATTGTCGTCTTTCCTTGGGAGACGAAGTAGTAGTCCTGGATGTTGTCTGAGAGACAGCACATCTCTGTGTATGAAAGGAAGGATCTCAACATTCAAATCACGATTGAAGGGAAACAAAAAGAGGAAAAGAAAACGATGTTTTCGCTTTGAGGCTAAAATGATGCCTCTAGAGCAAAGTAGGTCGTCCTTGAAACATGGCACGGTCATCTTCGGCTCTCGGCTGCTTGAATCTCATTACGAAGGGATAATAAAATAGAGCGAGAGCCTAACTTCAATTGTGAAAATTACACTGGGATTGGAAGTTCTACTTAAATAGTAATTCCCTCAGGACACTACAATCTTACCCTTCAAGCCTTTTACTGATCCAGACATCATCTGGTAGAAGATGTGGTACGAACGCTCAAGAGCTTGCTGCGAAATTACACGAGCCTTCTCCAGCAGATCTGAAAAAAAAAGGTTTAGATCATTCAAGTTTCTCTAAGTTTTCAAATGTTATGAAGAAACGATTCCTTCAGAGTTGCAAATAGAATCGAACTTACATGTTTCGATGTCAGCTCCGGCCAGTTTTCCTGAAGGGCCGAAGTGAATACGGATGAATTTACCCTGGGCAAGAAAAATAAAGAAAATGTAAAATAAGATCAAATTTTGTGGCGGGTAGTGAGTTGTAAGTTTTCGAAAGTACTTACGAAACGAGAGGAGTTATCGTTACGGACGGTCTTAGCGTTACCGAAGGCCTCAAGTACGGGGTTGGTTTGTACGACCTGATCTTCGAGGGAACCCTTCTTCGCATTCGGGTCTTCTTGACCTTTTTTCGTTGAAGCACCGACGGTGGCGAAGTACGCAATTACCTTCTTTGTGTTCTCAGTCTTTCCGGCTCCAGATTCACCAGTGATCAACATAGACTGATTTTCACTGTCTGTAAGTGAAAGAATTCGTTTTTAGTCGGATTCATTCTCTCGAAATGAAGAGCCCCAAAGTAATGTTTATCTTTGGAAGATGGAGATTTCTAGAGTCAAAGTCATTATCGAAAAATCACAGGGCCACAAAATAAAATTTTCAAACAAGCAAGAACCTGACTGTGTGTCTAACATATATTTCATCTATAGGGGTTGTTAGTTGTTCGAGCATGGACAAAGTAAAGATTTAAGCGGATCGCTGAGAATCGTCAAGTATAAAAATTTTAGCTGTAATCAATGTATAAATCAAATATAAACGGACTGCAGAGACAGCCAAATAACCCCAGTATAAATTGATGCATAATTCACCATTATGAAACATCTCTTATGTCGAATAATTAATTGAAACAAGAGTTATTTTTAAGGACATGTACGAGTTTACAAAACCCAAATTAAGTTTCTAACACGTATTTTGGGTCACTGAATCCAATCTCACATCTAGTTTCGCTGCATCAAATCACGTTTTTGATATAATCAAGAAAATTTAAGCGAATTTCAACAAATTCAAGAATGTAAAGTAATTCACGTAATTTTTCTCGAAATTCATGAAATTTAAGAAATTGGCGTAAATTTTCTTGATTATCTCAAAAACTTGATGTGATGGAATAAAACTGTATATGAAATTGGATTCGGTTAACCGAAATACGTATCAGGAACATACTCTGGTTCTTGTAAATTTTTGCAACACGTCCTCAAAAACAACCATTAATTCGAATTATTAGTCGACATAAGAATGGTTTCTCAAGGGTGAGGTGAACGTCAATTCATTAAGGGGTTGCTTGTCTACCTGTAACCTGTATAGTCAGCTTAGATTCGATTTATAAATTTATTGCAGATATAATTTTTATATTTGACGATTCTCAGCGATCCACTTAAAGCTTTACTTTGTGCGTGCTCGAACAACTAACAACCCCTATACATAAACATGCATCGTTCTTCAAGATCACATACTATCAAAATCTCACTGGGCTTGTTTTAGGGTGGAAAGTTTAACCTTTCATTTCAGATATTTCAGAAGCTTCTAGCACGTTGGGTTGTTGCTCTGCGATTTTTGAAAAAGGTCCAATAGCGCTATTTTTGGGGGTTTCAATCCCCTTTTGCTCTAAAACTGAAGATGATGGAGCAAAAATACATATACATTCATCTCACAATACTGTGCCGCCCGTTCTTGCACCGGCTTCACAGTAGTTCACGCTTGTTGTGTTGTTTACATCGCGACTCTCTGGGCATTTACTTTTGTACGTGGTGCCAGGTTCAGAGACTATATATGTGGTCCTGAGTGTTTACTTACTCGTCGCTTTAAATCTAGTTGAAACTAGATTTAAATAGCGCCCGTTACTGTGCCGGCCAGACCCGAGGCTGGCGCAGTACCGAGAGATGAGTAGATTTGTAGATTTGAATTCAGCGGCCCAAAATACGTGTTAGGCACATAGTTTGGTTCTTGTTTTTTTTTAACATTTTTTTTGTATCCCTGTGCAATGATTTCCGGAGTCAGATTTATTTTTTAAATTCTGGAATGATACTTACTGGTCAACATGTTTACGTAAGCTCCGTCGGAAATGGCGAAAATGTGGGGTGGCACTTCGCTACGTCTCTTACCACGGTACAACTTGGCGCATCTACCTGTGTAGACGGGGAATCTCTTGTAGGGATTGATGGCCACACAGAACAGGCCGGAGTAGGTCTGAAAAATGATACCAAAGTTGTGACCACTTGCAGAAGCAGACATTTTACCAAAATGATTTCTACCAAATTTTTAACATTCAGCGTGGCCGGTCTGCAGCCCTTGCTGTGGTTTTCGTGCAATTTCTAAAAACAATTTTCCTTTGCGAAAAAACTACTGCAAAAGATTTCTCTAAGAACAGTTCTTTTAATTGGTTCTTATAATTATTCTACAGTAGTTTGTTGTAAAGGTCATTCACAGGGTCTTACGAAAAAAGGGTAATCGTGCGAAATACACTTTCCAATCATTTCATTTTTTAATCAACAAACTTCAGGAAAGTTTTCAAAAAAATGATGATGTGGAGACAGCAAGGAGAAAATCAGCCTTCCAGCAGGAAAATCTCGAGTCTTCAAACGAGTTTTTGCTGGAATTTGATCAAAAGAATGCGAAGAGATTTGAATTTGAAAGATTCAAGCTCAGAACTCAGAAATTTTCCTCGTATTCTTTTTCGGCGAACATGTACTTTACATTCAATTAGTTCATAAACATAATCGATGAGAAAAAGTTCTTTTCGTTTCTCATTTCAATTTGTGTTTTGATGAAAAGGGAAAGATAAACTTTTTCTCATTGACCGAAAAATCAATAACACTAAAAGCAATCAATGTTGAGTAGTCACACAAGGGTTGGACAGGTCTGCTATCCCAACACCTTGACACCATCTGGACATAGGGGTGCTGAAAATATTTCCTAGTTCTTCGATCGTTCCATGAATATTCAATTCGAAGGACCAGATATTTCAATTTGAGTTCGAAAATTAGATTATTTTATTCTTTAAATAATTTTCTATTTTTATTTAATATGTATTTATATTAAATATGGAACGAACGTAGAAAAGAGCATTCTCGAAACACTTGCATATGCTTTTTTTCGAGATTCAGCTCTAGTTTCCCAGGCGCATTTTAAAAAACAGGGAAAACGGAAAACACAAGAAGATTGTTCGGCAGTCCATCAGCCTTTGTAGATCGGTCTTACGTAGATGAGCTTATGGTAGTAACGTTGCTTCAAGTTGTGGAGGACTGAGGCATCGTTCAGGTAGGTCAAGTTGGACATATCCTCAGCTTTCTCATACTTGGGTGGGTTCACTTGCTGCAGTGCATCCTTTTTGAAGTCCTTAGTCTAAATTACGAGGAGAAAAAAGTTCTCATTAATTGTAATCAGTGAAGTGACACTTACGTAGATTTTTTTGTCATAATAGCGCATCTTCAAGTTGTGAAGAACAGAGGCTTCATTCAGGTAGGTCAGATCAGCCATGTCCTCAGCTTTTTCAAATTTCGGAGGGTTCACTTGAGAGAGTTGATCCTTCCGCAAGTTTTTCGTCTACATGTTGCATGAGAAATTTAGATTTTCTGTTTTTTTTTTGTAAACATATAAAACTACCCTGGCATATTGACCACATTTTTTTTATAGATTGGAATTCGAAAGAAAGCTCAAAT
This sequence comes from Melikaiella ostensackeni, assembly GCA_032362435.1. Lineage (NCBI taxonomy): Eukaryota > Metazoa > Arthropoda > Insecta > Hymenoptera > Cynipidae > Melikaiella > Melikaiella ostensackeni. The sequence continues at coordinate 919,840 of JAUMHM010000003.1, read as the reverse complement.
TCATGAATCTATTACAATAGGCATCTCTGGATTTCAGTTTTATAAGGAATTTGAATTCCGGTTACTTTAACAGGTATATCTTATTTTCAGGGGATGAACTAAATTAAAAAACTAAAATCTAATTTCTTGAATGAACTGAGTCATCAAGTTATTTACCTTGGTTGCGAAACCGGCACATGTTTGCTGAAAAAGAGAGAAAGAAGAAGCAGAAAGGAAGAGTGATTTTTTTCTCAACCCATTGCATCAGAATGTGTCGTGTGGTATTCTGTCACTCTTTCCTTCCTCTCGCTCTCTTTCTCTCTCATTCTTCGGCTCTGGCTGTCGGACGCTCTAAAAATACGTTGACCTGCGTTTCAAGATGTGGCGTTTCGTTTTATTATTAAAGCCCCGGTACTGAAGCAAGGGAATCGTTAGAGCGTCTAACAATAGCCTTTAGGCATCAGTGAAGAAGAAGAAGAAGAATGAAAAGAGGGTTTGCTGAACCACGTTATGTAATTCACGAACCGAAAAGTTCGCTCATGCACTCAAATTCTCCGGATTTCGGGCTCCGACTAAAAATACCCATAAGTAACTCTAGAAAAAATTAATCATCACAACTTCAATTTTCTTGGTTATAAATGAGCAAACTATTGTAGAGACTTCCATAGCCTGTAGCTGCTATCATAAAAGTTATCGAGCTTTTAATTTAATAACATTTAGTTACTTCATAAGCTTTAAAGCTAACAAACTAATACGCTAGGGTAGGTTGATTCATTTTGCAGTTTTTAGCACACCGAAAAAAGTGGTAGTGCGCAAGGTGGATAATTTAAAAAAGAAATAAAGATGGACATGAGATTATATAGACGGTCGCCATTTCGATTTTTTTTCAAAACTGTAAGCTGTGCGCATAAACAATTTTTTCAGTGTACTAAAAACTGATTTTCATAGTTTTCTCAGCTCCCCCCTGTGCATAACATGTGAAATTTCCAGTACTAGACATTAACGTGTCGAATACTGACTTAGGTGTGGCGAAAAAAGTCCACACATAGTGTGGCAAAATGGGAAAAAACCCAAAAACCGAAAATGGGAGGAAACTACTGACCGATTTTGATTTTTCTTTTAGCAAAATAATTTTCTTGTCAAAAATCACCCATTACCTGGTTAGCGCGTTCATATTTCGAAACATCGTGAAAAATAATTCATCCTCACGCTAGGGTTTCCTAAGCTTTATTTACAACTTCAAAGATTTAAAATAAGATGGAAAAAGAGACCGTATTTTTTTATAGTTTACCAACAAACATGATTTCTTTCATCTTGAAGTTGGCAAACTAATCCACAATGCTTTTTTAAAAGAAAAGTAGGCTAAGCCGATCATCTTCTCGAGAGGATTTTAATTTCAGGGGGCTAGTCATGAATGAAAGAGTGGGCGACGATTCTCTTTTCTCGAGTCTACGTATGGTCAGGAGTAAAGAGTCACGAGTCCCGAAGGTACTATTCTGTTCTTGAAATAGAGTCAGAGCGGCCCGATACGGTTTGGCGGTGGTTACGCCGACGCCTCGCGACGCCCGGCGTCGCCCTACCTTTAGCTTTTTATATATATATACATATAGTGCAGTGTGTATCGGCTAAGCAGTTGCCCCCCCTTTCACTCCTCCCTCTTCTCCCTCATGCACCCACAAAATCCGTCCGAATAGCCGGGAGGCAATTCAACGAGATCCTTCCGCGATTATTTTCCGCAGAAACAAGATCTCTGCCACTCGGCGTCGTTGCCAAATTGAGAAAAATGCGCGAGGCGAGTGAAAGCACTGCCAAGGTGACGAAAGAATAGCCAGCTATTCTTTTCCTCCTTCGAATTTTGCAGGAGATGATCACCCTTCGAGAACTCTCTATCTTGGCACAGATCTTCCTTCTGCTCGATCGAGATGATTAACCAGATGATTCGAATACCTTCCGGCTTGGAAGTCATCAAAGGCTTCTCAGAGAAAGGAATAGAAAGGAATTTGAATCTCCAGTGGGGGAATTGATAATTATGAGAAGAAATTAGGAAGGCTTTCTTCAAAATTGGAATCGGGATGAAATATGATGAAAAGAGCCTTGAAGGATTCCTGTTTTAGACTGTGGATGGAATTTAGTTTGTTAGGAATAGAAGTTGGCAACGTAATAATCCTTGATCTTATTTACAATTTTGAAGTTTACGCACGGAGTTAGAAATTGAAATAAGAGTCTCAAGTTAGTTCTGCTTTACTATATCTGCAAGGTCACTTGTTCTGTAGGAATGAGGAGCCGCTGATGACTTCCAGTTTACCTTCTAGAGAAGACTATCATTTTTTAAGATTTTGAACACTAAACGCGCGACCATTCTCGGATTATAAATAAAATAAAATGATTACGTACCTCACCGCCAGGCAAGGTGACAGTGACCATATCACCCTTGGTGGCTTTAATTTCACCAAGGACATATCCTTCTTTTTCGTCAGCAACCCAACAAGCCTTTTTTCCATCGTAGGGTTTAGACTGGTCGATTCTCTTCTGCTCAAGAGACACGAAGAGGTATGGGGTTGGATCGGGATCTTCTCCTTCCTGTGCTACTGGCCTCGGCATCTTGACTTATTTCTTCTTTTCTATAGTCGTTATTCTCTCTTCCTAAGGTGTCACTGGTGGTTCTCTACTCGTTAAGCAAGTAGTCGTCAGTTTCGTGCGTTTTTTTTTTGGTCTGGCTTCGGCGGCGGACGGACTACTTCTGGCGGCACGATCTGGGCGGCCCTGCACACAAATTCACACACACGTATTTATTCGCTGCCCCTCTTTTTCCTCACGATGTTTCGTTTTTAGTCTGCGTGTCGGGTCAACGTCGTGCAACGTGGAGAACGAGGAAATCGAACACCACGTTCGAGAATCGTGTCGAAAATTGCGAATTAATACGCGAATTACTCTTCGAGGAAATACTATTTATATTTTTGAGCAAAATTTTGAAGAAGGAATAATTCAAGAAGAAGATAAAGCAACCGAATCGTACTGATGAATCTTTTCTTTTATAATAAAATTGAAATATGAAAGAATTAGGACCCTGAAGGCTTCTAAATGTGGCGGAGAATCCTGGAGCACAATTCGCAAGAAGGTCCTGCAGCACACTGCAAAAATTAGATCTTCCTACTGAATGTTTTGTTTTATAATATATTTTTTAATGAATTGGATATTGAAGCATCAAGAAGATGGAGGATCCATCAGAATATTGTAACAGTCAGATTGAATAGCAAAATCCCGTTACTGAATCTTTTCTTTTATAATACAATTTTTTAATAAGAGGATCAGAAAAATCAAGCATAGGGAAGCTCTAAAAATATATATATCGACGCCTTCATTTCATACTGCTCCAGGTCGCGTTTTGGCCGTGTACAGCACCACGTCACGTTTGGTCGCTGTATAGCTCCAAGTCCTGTGTGTAAGCATAGGACCTGGAGCTGAACAGTGAACAAACGCGACATGGATCACTATGGAATAGAGTCGTCGGAATATGTTTCCGGAATTGGTTTGTGAAAAATTCACTTTGAAGACACGGGATAACACTGTTTTGATTCTGGCACCCGCAGAAAGTGGAAGTATAGTCGTCACGAAAAGTGATTAGTTTATGGAATTTAAGGTCCTTGATTGTTGGAAAACTGCAAGTAGATGAACTCGAAGAACTCTGTTCCAAAAGTGGAAAACCAACTCTGTTTTGATGGATCTGGAATTTGGAATCTTCAGAATGCAAGATTCAAATCTTATCAAGATATAACATTGATATTTAATCAAATAAAAAATATATCCGACTGATGATAGACATCAGCAGAGGTGGTTCTCCACAATTCACTATCTACAAAAAGTACTCCTCAAAATGACGAGAGTTTCACTCTCCACCAGTTCAGAATCCACTCGAGTAGTTCACCAAAAAGTCACATTTGCAAAGGTCACTGTTTCGTATTCCTTGTCACCAAACCAGAAGAGGTTGGAGTCACACACAAAATTTGAGTCTTTTGAACACAGTTTGAGTCCTTATAAGTGTCGCGCACTTTCTCGATGAACACCGCACCGGAAACAACTTCACTTGATTCCTCATCTTTCATCAACTTCAACACTTTCTCTCCGATTCCCCCGTTCTCACACGTTGCAAGTGTTTTTCCTAAGTCTCTATGAAACTCTTCAAGTCTGTCAGTCCTTAGAAAAGTCTTGGATTGGATTCTATTTTTTAAATTTTAATTTCTGCAAATTTAATTTGTTTAAAATCTACATTCTTCCTAAACTGTACTTTGGTTTCATTTGTGGTTTTAATTAAATGAAAATGAGTATTTTGGAGTGAAATGTCGAATTAAAGCGTGCGTTTGTGTTTGTAAATTAAAAAAGTGACCGACGTGAAGCACTTACGTTAGAGAGCCGTTCTGTCAGGGAAAGAAGCGAAGGCTCCCAATATAAGCGCGTGCAACGTGATCCTAGCTTGTAACGAAGGCGAGGATTGGCTCGCCGTTTGGGCGAATCAGAGCGCTCGTTAGTTCCTGGGCCAATCTACCTTTTTAGGTGGAGATGATACCAAAAGTGTGACAAGGGGTGGCCGCGGAAAGCTTCGAACAACCGCCTTGCCACACGCTTCAAGAGTGAGATGAAAATATACGAGCGAGAGGAAGACAGAGTTAGTGAGCCCTCATCTTTACCTTCCTCTTCACCTTCTTCGTAGGTCTTTCTTGTTTTCCTCCTATTCCTCTCCTTCCTTAAAGGCCGCTCGAATCTTCGATTCGACTTTCTGACACCCTCGCCATTTTCCTACTTGTTTGCGAGAGTTATTTTTCTTTTCTAAAAGTAAAGCCAGAAAAGGAAGAAGAGTTTAAAAAGAAGATATTTAAGAGGGTGTAAGGTAGGATACAGAAGGTTGATCCACGTGCGTTCCGTAACACGTGCAACAGATTGGATCTGACGTAGAGGTTCGAGAAGAGGTCCTCTAAAATCAGGGCGAATTTAACGTCGCGACCTGAAATTCTTCGCGACCTTGAACCGCTTCTGGTGGTCTGGGAACGTTAAAGAGGAAAATCTCGTGAATGTTATGAGTGGAAGCTAGTCGCTGGCTTTGGGATGGTTGTTGTAAAAGATATAATTGCTGTCAAAGTAAAAGTAGTTGTTGAAATTATGAGATAATAGTTATTATTAATTATTATGAAATATCATGAAGTTTGTTCTAAGAAAAAATTTGTAACAAGGAAGTTAACTGTTTTTAGAAAAAACATATGAAAAGACTATGTGACATGGTAGTGTCTTTTTCTTTTACGTCTGGAAGAAACAATCGAATGTGGAAAAAAATAGTTGTTAAGAAATCACCTGAATTTTTTCCAGTACAAAGAGATTTGTCCTAAGAAAATCACTCATCAGCAGATTTTTGTTGCTGAGAAATCTTTTTTAAAACAAATTCAATTGAATATTTAAAAAATATTTCGTCTGATCGTAAATACTATATTTGGATTTTTTAAATTTTCAATTTAATAAGGCGAGAGTCAGGTAAATTTTCAAACGTCTTTAATCTTTATTTTTATATGATGGAAGCTTTTCAAACATAGAGACCATAATAGAAAACAACAATACAATTGTTTTTTAAGCATTTCTTGCCAACCTTAAAATAGAAAAATAATTGTGAAACGTCAAGATTGATTTATTTAAAGTAAATTAGAGAAACATAGGAAATTGCTTTTAAAAGTTGTCAAGAAGAAGGCGACATTTCAAAAAAGAAGTTATATTTACAACATTTTTTCTTTCAAAGTGTTTCGTCATCCCAAAATTCGGGACGACTAGCAATTTTGCGCTTATGACTAGTCGTCCCAAACTCTAGGACGACTAGCATTTTCCACTTTGACTATTCTTCTCGAAAAATGAACTTTTTAAATGTCATTGCTTCAAATATATAATTTCCTTACTCCTTTAAGATCGGCTGCAAATTTTTGAAGGAAATAATGAATAATAAAATATGCATGAAATAGGAAATACTTTCAATCGAATTACTAGCGTCTTTAAGTTTTTTTAGATTATGATCAGCCGTGGTCTGTAATTTGTGGTAAGTTACCATAAATTACCTCCAACGTTACAGGAAATTACCGGAAATTCTAGGAAATTTTTTTATTGAACTTTCGGGCTGATTCGGGTTTTTTAGTTTTTGAGCCAATTTGGGGTTTCCGAGCGGGTTGCGAACCCGAAACCCGACCCGTCGGGTTCGGTGTTTTAAAATTTTTGCACGCCCCTACTATGCGTTTATTAAATGTTGACCCCTCTACAAAAGTAGGCAAAACTCAGCGAAAAAAAATCGCTAATAAACA